>SJYC01044531.1:0-65561 GCA_006408675.1 Madoqua kirkii | reverse complement strand
ACACACACACACACACACACACACACACACACACACACACACACACATACACGTCAAGAAGAGAGAAATCAAATGGGGGAACGTGGTACTGTGATATTCCATGATTTTTTTCCCCACCCAATTCTCATTTTGGAAAATGTGAGATTTGAAATTTAGAAATATTTAAGAATCATAGACTCTTCTGCTTCTCTTACATCCTATGTGCAGTGCGTCTTTCTTTACACTGAGCAACTAGAGGAAGAAAACAAGAAAGAGGAGTTTTAAAGAAGGAAAACCGTTCTATTCCAGTGGATCAAAGATCTGTACAAGGACATAGAAAATAGATTTATAAGAAAACAATGATTTTTAAATAGTGTCTTTTGCAACAACATGGACAAAGTTCAAAAATATTAAGTTGAGCAAAAGAAGCCCCTAAGAAACAAAAGAATATTCTCTATAGCTTCATTTATATGAAGTTAAAAACTAATTTTTGGCAATAAAAGCCAGAATTGTGAATTTTCTAGGGAAAAGCAACTAATTGATTAACTGGAAGGGACTATGAGGGAATCTTCTGGATTAAAGAGAAGTTCTGCATTTTGATTTGGGTGGTGGTTACACTGTTGAACACATTCAGCAGTGGGCTAAGTCTGGTTCTCCCTGGTAGGTCTCCCTGGTAGCTCAGATGGTAAAGAATTTGCCTGCAATGCTGGAGACCTGGGTTCGATCCCTGAATCTGGAATATCCCCTGGAGAAGGAAACAGCAACCCACTCCAGTATTCTTGCTGGAGAATTCCATGGGAAAAGGACCCTGGAAGTCCATGGGGTCTCAAAGAGTCAGACACGACTGAGCTGCTAACACACACACACACAAGTCTGTTTCTCACACTCCTGAGAGACAATTCTTAAATAATCAGGATGATTTTGAGAGCTGGTTGTTAAACCACTGCTAGCTTGAAATCAGTCACGATGGGATTATTTAAACCAGGAAAGTCAACGAATCCTACAAATTGGGCTTTGGCTTTTTTTCTAGAGAGCCAGTTTACCAGCTCATTCTGAATACATTTGTCAAACTTCATCAACACAAGATTCAGGAAGTTTCCTATAGTTCCAGCAGTGATAAAGGTGGAGGATAAAATAGTGTCTTCAGTTACTGATCTAGCTCAGTGAATCATCCTTGACTTCATGCTCTCATATGTCTTTGCAAGTCCTCATGATTTCTGTTTCCTAAAACTGAGGGTCACTATAATTATAGAAAATAGTTGATTTGGCATTCGGTACTCTTGAAGCTGATGAGCTTATTTAGTCCACATATCACCACTTTCAATATATTTATCCTGTTTCACCTCAGCTCATAAAATACACACAAACATGCACAACATATTGGTGCACCTCACTTAAAACATTTAATATGTAAAAATCTCACCATGCAAAACAGAGCAAATATTACACAACTGAATATTAACTTAGTTCACAAAGTGTTCTCATTAACTGAGTAAATCCCCCATGATTTTCATGTCTCATTTCCTTTATCTTTTGTTTTGTGGGGGATTTTTTAACCATAGAAAGGGCATGATTATTGTGTTGAATTCAAAGAGTACAAAACGTTGAAAGAAGATGCCTTTCCCCACATTCCATCCTGACTGCTACTCTCTAGAAGTAGTCATGGTTAAATGTTAGGACTTAACTGTCCAATTTAGTCAAGTCAAAGCTATGGTTTTCCAGTGGTCATGTATGGATATGACAGTTGGACTGTGAAGAAAGTTGAGTGCCAAAGAATTGATGCCTTTGAACTGTGGTGCTGGAGAAGACTCTTGAGAGTCCCTTGGACTGCAAGGAGATCCAACCAGTCCATCCTAAAAGAAATCAATCCTGAATATTCATTGGAAGGACTCATGCTGAAGCTGAAACTCCAGTACTTTGGCCACCTGATGCAAAAAACTGACTCACTGGAAAAGACCCTGATGCTTGAAAGATTGAAGGCAGGAGGAGAAGGGGATGACAGAGGATGAGATAGTTGGATGACATCACCAACTCAATGGACATGAGTTTGAGTAAGTTCTGGAAGTTGGTGAAGGACAGGGAAGCCTGGCACGCTGCAGTCCACGGGGTCACAAAGAATCAGACATGACTGAGCGAGTGAATATCCAATATTTTTCTATACCTACATTATACACAAATCAAAATTTGTAAATATATATACACAAATACTTTTTAAGAGCAGAAAATGAGATTATCCATAATGTCACTCAACTTGGTCTGTTACTAATATTCCATGGTCCGTTTTCCATCTCAGTGTTTCAGATCAGCTCTACCTCATGCTTTTTAAAAGCTTCATAAGATATGCATCCTATTGCTAAGCATTTAGGCTTTTTCCAAACTGTAAACATTACAAGATGCTACAGTGAACATCCTTGTATTAGATTGACTCATTTAAATTGCTGTTTTTGTATATCAAAATTGTTGATCACAGTAATTTCATTTGATTCACATTATACATTTATATTTTTATAAATTCACTTCTTGAAGTAGGATTGATGAGTCAGAGTATACGTGCATTTTAAAATTTTGCAGCTACTACCACACTGCTCACCGAAAAAGTTATGCCAATTCATATGCTCATTTTCTCATGCCCTTGACAACAATAAAAGTTTTTCATCTTTTTCATTTTTGCTAGAAAATTACACCTCAGTATTTTGATTTGCTTTTCTTCCATGATTATTGAGGAGGCTGAACATCTCTTTGTAGGCATCTTGCTCCCACAGTATTTAAATATCATTGGATTTGCCTATAACTCTCCAGACACACTCCTATTTTAAAAAAAGAAAATCAAACCTGTTTATAAAAGAATTTAAAAGCATGTGCCTCATTAAAATGACCTCTTTTAGGAAGCCAGAATGGATTAATTTTCTGCCTTCAATTTTCCATTTGTCTCTGTTGCAGACACACAAACACGCATTGTTTTTACTCAGAGTGGACTGCCTTGACCTCAGTCTTTGTTTTCTGAATCTGAATCACTGGAAAGTCCAATGGGCTTTGGCTCTGAGAAGCAGACTGTAGGCTCTCAGCAAGGTGGGGTTGGCTCTGTAGCCATGTGGCCTGCCCGCCAGCAGGGGGCCTCTACAGCTCTACAGCTCTGACCTCCTGGCCAGAGCTCCATTTTCTCACTCCTAAATAAACTTCATCTCTCTACAATGCTAGGCAATCTCTGGCTTCTGCTTAGGCAGACTAATTTACTGAATTAAAGTCGTTTGGCTTCCACCATGGCAATTAGTATGCAAATTACCGGTATATTACCTGCTGAGTCATAAATTACATTGACAAACTTAATATTCACCGATTCAGCTTACCAGTGTGGGTAATTTTTCTATTTTTTTCAGTAGTTATAGACCAAGGCGATTCACCATCTTATTGAACCGTTACACATTAAATCAACAGTTGAAAAATTAAGCATTTTTCAAAGCATTTTGTTAGGCATTTATTTCTTGCAGTAAAGTGGAACATTAAATATGCAACGTGTCTAAGAGTACTAAATGGTTGGTGAATACATTTAAGCCTAAAACTGTTCTTTTTAACTTTAAAAAAAGAGACACAACAAAGGAAAATCTATACCATAATACAACCTATTGACTCTCCTGCACCATCTTTAGAAGCAAATATTTCCCAGTTCGGGGTCCTGTAATTGTAAAGAACCATTAATCCCCAGTATGTGGTTCAGGCTAATGCTGCTCACAACCGGAAAAGGGCTGCTCACTAGGATTCAAGCTTTATAAATTGTCACCAAGGTATTTAGCTATGGCACAGCATCAGAACTTTGGTCATTAATTCATTAAATTTATTATATTCACTTTTCTTTCTTTTTCTCCTGCGTAAATAAGGTATTGAGCGTTAAGACTGGGAAAGGGTTAGAGCGAGTCCAAGAAGGAGTGTTCAGGTCAAGTTCAAGCATGCCAGAGCAGCCCCTCATTCGTTCAGCCAGGAAACAAACTGAGCCTACATTCTGTGCCAGGTCAGTGGGATGAATCTTTAAAGGGATTTAAGATTGTTACGGTCAAAGTCCCTTAGCTCTGTGCCTGCTGATGGAACACCACTAGTCACTGAAGAATCATGGGAACCTTCTTGGCAACAAACTCCTTCCCCCAATTCCTCTCTGCACCAACAGAGTAAAGCTACCTTTCCTTTAAGATTCTAACCTTGCTGCTAAGGCAAAGGACATATATGGTATGAATCAATTAAGCAAGGAAATCTAAAAAAGGCTACTAGAGTTGCATAGCGGGAATATACCGAGAGAGCCATTCACATGGTGTGTGGATTATCCCAAATTGTAAATAAATCATGTGGCTGATATATTTAGTGCTTAATTTTTAAAAGAATTTGGTTTGCACGTAGAATATTTTCTTTTAAATCAAATGAAAATGTCCCCTATGGAGATGTGTGATGAGTACTCTTAAATGTCAACTTGACTGGGTCACAGGATACTCAGGTAGCTGGTTAAACATTATTTCTGGGTGAGTTGGTGAGGGTATTTTCAGAAGAGATTAGTAATTTAATTGGTGGACTGAGTAAAGCAGATGGCCCTCCCCACTGTGGGTGATATCATCCAATCCACTGAGAGCATAAATAGACCAAAAGGAGGAGGAAGGAGGAATTCACTCTGCCTTACTGCTGAGCTGGGGCATCGATCTTCTGACTGGAACATCCCTGGTTCTCAGGATTTTCGACCCAGACTGATACCTCCTCCATCCACTTTACGGCTCTCAAGCCTTCAAACCACAATATTAGCTCTGCTGGGTCTCCAGCCTACAAATGGAAATAAGTGGGAAAGACTCTCCTGTGTGAGATGGGAAAAGTGAGGAGAATGATATAAGCAAAATAAAGATACAAATGCACACATTTAACAATTTCCTTTGCCACAATCAGTCAATACCGACAGAGCATGGAAAGAGATATGAAAAGGACAGGCTTACACCAACTGCAAATCATACCATCCCTCCGCACAGGCTGGAGGCTGAGGGCATGTGGGCTGTCTCCACATCAAATCCCACCGTCAGCTGTGGTTTGTGCCTGGCTTTACCTGAAGGTGAGAGGTAGGGGACTACCTTCTTTCCTTAGAGGAAAGAAATATCTTTGCTGCCTACACTGGCTGTTAAGGTTTTGTCTCAGCCTGGTGTAACCTTGGGGTCATTATCAATGCCTTAACCTATACTTCAAGGGAAATCAGACTCCAGTTCCTCAGGAGGTTAGGTCTGTTGACAAGAGCCCTGAAAGTGACTGCAGGCCTTGCCAGTTCTAAGGTGAGCTGAGAAGCTGCTGAGCTCCAGGACGGAGCTCTGTTCTCCTTGCTCACTCTCAGCTAGCAGTGCAGTCCCAGCCTCACAAGGAGGCAGTTCCAGGGGCTAGAAGTGACCCCAGGGGACAGTGACCCAGACTGCTGGAAGGAGTGATTCAAAAGAGACAAAGAATTAATACTGGTTTGTAAATAATAGGAAAACAAAATCCCATTTCTCTATCTTTATATGTAGACTAAGCACAAATTTTAAAAATTTAAGAGAAGTAAATGAAGTATGTATGTTTTAAATAAATACACACACATATACATGGTATACATTATATATATATATACATATGTATATATGTATATATGTATATATATGTATATATATATTTCCCAGTATTTTGCGGAGACAAATTAATTTTATCATCTAGGAGTTTCTGCCTCTCAGTGTTGGCCTTGCTTGCTCTCTGTGTCATTGATGGGAGGGCATATTTTCACTTTCTCTGCTTGATACAGGAGTTAGATTACAGTCACGTGGTTCTAGAACTGTGGAAGCAGCGGATTTGTATTTTTAGAGGCAACTGGCAAAGTGTATATGGAAAGAGGTCAAAAGTGATAGGGACAAGACATAGGCAACTTGCAGCCACTTCCTTTCTGGTGTCATCTTACTTTGCAAGTGTTAACTGTGTGAGCATGTCTCTCTTTAGACACAGGGAAACAAGGCAGGCAGTGATCAAGCAATTGGCTTGAGTCAGCCCAGCAAGTTACTACCAGTGGTTGAGCTTTCAGCCCTCCTAACTTCAACTCCACCTTCTGCCTTGACCCATAGCCATCTTCCTGTTTAACTGAATGCATGTCATTGGGGCTTAGGGTAGT
Organism: Madoqua kirkii; assembly: GCA_006408675.1. Classification (NCBI taxonomy): domain Eukaryota; kingdom Metazoa; phylum Chordata; class Mammalia; order Artiodactyla; family Bovidae; genus Madoqua; species Madoqua kirkii. The sequence goes on along the minus strand of SJYC01044531.1, from coordinate 59,434 downwards.
GAACCTTCAGTATCCAAAATTCATTTCCCAAGAGTAGCATAGTCATTCACTACAAGTTTTTATGAGAGCAAAGTACACTTTCAAACACCCAAAGAAAAGATACTGGAACTTCCTGTTCCTTGTCTAACAGCAATTATTGCTGCCTATTCCTAAGTGAATGAAGGCAGATCTCCAGAAATGAAGAGAGATACAACCCAGGTGTCCCATTCATTTGGTGCCAGATACTTCATTAGATAGGCCAGAATAAGTCACAGTAAGGAAGCTTTGTGTATTCAGCCAAGGGAATAGACCTTAAAATAAGTTATAATACAGACATGTATCCAGATATACAAACATACATCATATATACACATATATATAGTATATATACTATATATATGTATATAACATATACATGTTAGGTTAGATTAGATAAAGTCAAGCAATAGGAAGATAGCCTTGAAAGTCAGGCCATTCATTGTTTTGAGACAAAATTGTTCAAATTCTGTCTCTCTCTCAGCCTATCAACAACTAAACTCTGTGAACTTAGCTCAGAGAGAAAATTACTGCTATATGGAGGAGATAATAACACCTACCATTATAGCTTAGCTGCAGCTACAAAGAACTAAGTCATAATGTTGGGGAAATCAACAGGAAAGGAATGCCAGCTCCTTTCCTGTCTTGGAAAAATTGGAAAAGGAGCAGAGGAGAATTGAGAGAAGTCCGAGGGAGGAAACAGGAAGCACTGTTCCTGACGTCTCCTCTACGAGCCTTCAACTGCAGAAGCAGAGATGTTAAAGACATTGAGGGAGCACAAAGGGCAAAGTTATCATTGCTTAGTTCCCATGCCGGATTCTGGGAAAGAGGTCAAAATGCATGATCACACAGTGCATGGTGCAAAGTCACTTCAGTCAAACCCAACTCTTTGTGACCCTACGGACTATAGCCCACTCCTCTGTCCATAGGTTTCTCCAGGAAAAATATTGGAGTGGGCTGCCACGTCCCCCTCCAGGGGATCTTCCTGACCCAGGGATTGAACCCATGTCTCCTGCAGTTCTTGCATCACAGGCAGATTCTTTACCCCTGAGCCACCAGGGAAGTCCCATAGTCCCACAAACAGAAGCCTAATTGGCACTCAAGAGCTAACCCCAGCTCCCACATGGGATAAATATTTACTGGAGCACAAGCTATGAGGCCAAAACGGTGGGACAGACTGACCTGGATGCAGAGGATGGGATGAACCATCAGTTCAGGGTGTTGGATAGAGAATTCACAGGAATCCTAGAGTTTGTCTCCTGTGAGAGCTGAAAAGAAGTTGTGTCATCCAGAGAGATGGCTTATCTTTCTTAGGAACACATACAAACCAAAAGAATGGTCATATATAGCAAATTTGGAGGCTACCAGAGCACCCAGAAAGCCAAGTGTTCCCAGACCATCACATTAGAGGCCAATCAAGAAGGAGACAATGTCAACAGAGAACCATTATCAGGCCAGCCATTGCATCTTTGCACAGGCTGTCATGACATGTAAGTTCCCCTCCCACTTGAACGTCACCTTGGGGAAGAATCAAGAAAAGGTGAAAGCAATCTTTAGACACTGATGGTTTTTATTCCAATGGCATTTTTTCCCAGAGAAACAATTTAAATTTTCATATCAGACTCATGGGTTTGGCATTTAATTAACCAAAAAACTGAAGAAGTCCTATCCTCTCCATTCAGCAGAGTTTTACTGTATGCTAAAGTTTGCAAATATCTAGTATAGTATGAGTTCTATCTCCTAATCTATTGCTTTCTCAGGATACTGATACATCCTATATTATTATCTTCATTTCACATCAGGAGGGTGGGTACATACCTTGGAACACCAGTTTTTAAAAGTAGATCCAAAACTGAGAAGTTATGATGTTAAGCTCTACTGATAGGACCAAATGCATCTCAATAGCGCAGAAGGAATAAAATGCAGATCATGGAGTGGAAGACCCTAAAAACCACTTGACTGTATTTTACTACTGTCTGCTTTGTAAAACGGGCTTCCCCATGGCTCAGAAGTGAAGAATCCACTCACAATGCAGGAGACACAGGAGTCTTGGGTCCCATCCTTGGGTGGGGAAGATCTCCTGGAGGAGGAAATGGCAACCCACTCCAGTATTCTTGCTGGGAAAATGCTATGGACAGGGAGGCCTATGGGCTACAGTCCATAGGGTCACAGTTAGATATGACTGAGCATACACGCACATGTCTTTGTAAAATAAAATTATATTCAGTCTGAAAAAGATTCAACAAATACAGTAAGGTGTCACGTGTGCATGCTCGGTTCCTTCAGTCGTGTCTGACTCTTTGCAATCCTATGGACTCTGGCCCACCAGGCTACTCTGTCCATGGGATTGTCTAGGCAAGAATACTAGAGTGGGTTGCCATGCCCTCCACCAGGGGATCTTCCCAACCCAGGAGTCAAACCTGTGTCTCCTGTGGCTCCTCCACTGCAGGTAGATTCTTTACCACCAAGCCACTGGGGAAGCCCAAGATGTCATAAATATGTTCAAATCTGCTTGCAAGAAAAAATGCCTTCCAAGATATGAAAAGAACCTGTGCACCCAACCACAGTCACATTTCTTTTTTAAAGTAGGAAAATTAAATGTGGTCACATGTAGAACAATTGTTCAAAGAGGAGAAGACTGATCAGTCACCAGATATCAGTCCTAAACCAGAGGCTAGAACGGAGAGTTAGGACTGGATCATACATCCTTACCACAGGAAATGGTGATCAGTTAAGAACAACACGGATTCACAATGAACAGATCTTGCCAGACTACTCCTTGTTGCCCTCTGTGTCACTAAGTCATGTCTGACTCTGCAACCCCATGGACTGTAGCACGTCAGGCTCCTCTATTCTTTACTATCTTCTGGAGTTTGCTCATGTTCATTGAGTCTGTGATGCCATCTAACCATCTTATCCTCTGCTAGCCCTTCTCCATTGCCTTTAATCTTTCCCAGCATCAGGGTCTTTTCCAATGAGTCGCTGCCACATCTTCTTAATCTCTCTTGCTTCTGTTAGGTCCTTACTGTTTCTGTCCTTTATCATGCCCATCTTTGTATGAAATGTTCCCTGATATCTTCAGTTTTCTTGAAGAGATCTCGGGTCTTTCCCATTCTACTGTTTTCCTGTATTTCTTTTCACTGTTCATTTAAGAAGACCTTCTTGGGGCTTCCTAAGTGGTCCAGTGGTTAAGACGTAACCTTCCAATGCAAGGGATATGGGTTTGATCCCTCCTCAGGGAGCTGAGATCCCGCATGTCTCATGGCCCCCAAACCAAAACATAATATAGAAACACTATTGTAACAAATTCAATAAAGACTTGGGTGGGGGAGGGAGGCCTTCTTAGGTCTCCTTGCTATTCTCTGAAATTCTGAGTTCAGCTGGGTGCGTCTGTCCCTCTTTCCCTTGGCTTTGACTGTTCTTCTTTCCTCAGCTATTTGTGAAGTCTCCTCAGACAACCACGTTGTCTTCTTGCATTTCTTTTTCTTTAGGATGCTTTTAGTACAATGCTATGAAACTTCATCCATAGTTCTTCAGGCATTCCATCTACCAGATCCAATCCCTTGAATCTATTCATCAACTCCACTGTATAATCATAAGGATTTGACTTAGGTCATACCTGAATAGCCTAGCTGTTTTCTCTACTTTCAATGAAAGTCTGAAGTTTGCAATAAGAAACTGCTGATCTGAGCCACAGTCAGCTCCAGGTCTTGCTTTTGCCAACTATATAGAGCTTCTCCATCTTTGGCTACAAAGAACACAATCAATTTGATCTCAGTATTGACCGTCTGGTTATGTCCATGTGTAGAGTTGTCTCTTGGAGGATTTTTGTTGTGACCAGCATGTTCTCTTGACAAAACTCTGTTATCCTTTGCCTTGCTTCATTTTGTACTCTGAGGCCAAACGCTTGTTATTCCAGGTATCTCTTGACTGCCTACTTTTCCATTCCAATCCCCTATAATGAAAAGGATATCTTTTTTGGTGCTAGTTCTAGAAGGTCTTTTAGTATTCATTCTCCAGGGGATCTTCCTGACCCAGGGATTGAACCCAGGTCTCCTGCATTGCAGGCAGATGCTTTAACCTCTGAGCCACAAGGAAAGCCCATTAGTCTTCATAGAACTGGTCAACTTCGACTTCTTCAACATTAGTGATTGAACATAGACTTGGATTACTTTGATGTTAAACGGTTTGCCTTGGAAATGAACCTAGATCATTTTTGAGGTTGCACCCAAGTACTGCATTTCAGACCCTTTGTTGACTATGAGGTCTACTCCATTTCTTCTAAAGGATTCTTGCCCACAACAGTATATATATAATGATCACCTGATTTAAATTCACTCATTCCTGTCTATTTTAGTTCACTGATTCCTAAGATGTTGATCTTCACTCTTGCCATCTCCTACTTGACCACCTCAATTTACTTTGATTCCTGGACCTAACATTCCAGGTTTCTCTGCAACGGTGTTCTTTACAGCATGGGACTTAACTTTCACCATGAGACACATTCACAACTGGGCATTGTTTCTGCTTTGGCCCAGCCACTTCATTCTTTCTGGAGCTATTAGTAATTGCCCTTGGCTCTTCCCTAGTAGTATATTGGACACCTTCTCACCTGGGGGCACTCATCTGCAATGTCATATCTTTTTGCCTTTTCACACTGTTCTTGAGGTTCTCCGGGCTTCTCAAGTGGCACAGTGGTAAAGAAATCCGCCTGAAAATACAGGAGATGCAAAAAACACAGATTTGATCCCTGGGTCAGAAAGATCCCCTGAAGTAGTAAATGGCAAATCTCCAGCTTTCTTGCCTGAAAAATTTCACGAACAAAGGAGCCTGCTGGGTTACAGATCATGGGGTGGCAAGGAGTCAGATCCGACTAAGCAACAGAGCGTATGCACATGGTGTTCTCTTGGCACGAATACTGAAATGGGTTGCCGTTTCCACCCCCAGTGGACTGTGTTTCATTAGAACCATTCACTGTGACCCATCCATCCTGGGTGCCCCTGCATGGCATGACTCATGGCATGACTTCATTAGGTTATGCAAGCCCCTTCACCGAACAAGGCTGTGACTCATGAAGGTGTTGGGGACAAGACCATGGTCCAAAAAGATCTCAGCTGGCTGAAAGGAAGGGCGGGTCTAACCCTATTTACATTTAATAGCTCTGCTCTTTGATGTTGGGTCCTCTGCATTCTCCTTCCAAGAACGTTTAGCAACAAAAATTATTATGCCATTTCAGAAGACCAAAGAGCATCAAGCTCAAGAGTAACTGCTTTGGAGTCAGACCTCTTTAGGCAAGTCTCTACTCCTATGAGCCTCGGCCTACCCACAATATAGGCTAAGGATACTTACTACGTCACTGGGTTCTTGTAAGATTAAATGAGATGCAAAAGATGCAAAGTATTTAGCACATTGCTTGCCCAAAATAAGCACTCAACAGATAATAACTATATATAGCTATACATACACACAGTGGCTTAGCAGGAGCATGTGTGAAAAAGACTTGTGGTTTTAATTGACTCCAAGTTCAACATGAGCCAATGATATGATGCGACCTCCAAAAATAACTAATTCAACTTCAGCTGTCTTTAAAGAGCCATGGTAGGCTGAATATGTGAAGCAACAATCCTTGTCAGATTCTACATGGAGAGACCACAATTGAACCCTATATTCAGCTCCCAATATCTCACCATTAAAAAAAGAACTTTGTAAACTTAAACTCATCCAGCTGGGAGAACCTAAGACAACAAGAAAAGTTAAAACCACTGTCTATGAAGAACTGGACTTGGTTAGCCTAGAGAGAATACTTAAGGGCATCATGACAGCTGTTTCAAATATTTTTAGGACAGTCACATGGGAGAGGAATAAGTGTTGTTCACTGTGAAGCCAAACTGGCTTTTAAAAATCTTTCTACAGGGGTTTGGAAGAGGCACTAATTGACTGAGAATATAAACAATAATAATGAAATAAGAGGTTTCATATTATTTTGAAGAAAGTCTAGTTCAGCCTTCAGCCATTCTTTAATGATCATTAGGCGTGGAGGACCATCTCTCAGAAAAAGCCCTTTCCAGAGATTTTGACCATCCTTGTGACTAGGTATACACATCACCACCCCATCTTTAGGGGATTACAAGTAAAGGAAAGACACTCCAGCAATTTTCTCAGGCATGAAGAGAGACTAGAACTCACTGCTCCGTTTTTCTCACTCTTCACACCTCTGCTGAAATCAGTGGGCTTTGATGCCCCTTCTCTCAGCTCATCAGCTCATGACAGTCATGAATATGGCAATGGTTTGGGATGGCATCCCAGCACCCTGCCTCTGTGTAAGCTGTATTTATTTGTATACACTTGATTTTCAAAATTCAATGCCCTAGAAGAGTGTTAAGGGAACATTTTAAGAGAGATATGCTCTTAGCTACCACGAAACACAGCTCAAGTGTGCATGGTTTCTTGAACATCATCTCAAATTCTCATTTGTGCATTGCCCCAAATACTGTTTTAAAGTAAGCTATATTTCTCAAGGAACCAGAATCAAGTGATTTGTATTCTGGTCACAATACAGAACTTTGATGAAACAGGTTCAGATTTCTCTCACCTGATCACTGAATCTAAATGAGAAAAGATGGAATTCCATTCACAATGCAAATATTGCAGAAAACCAGAAATCATTCTGCCCTATAATCAAAACCAGAAAACTGTTATTGTAGCTCTGCACCATTTCCAGAGACTATTAATTCACTGCAGAAACCCTGTCCTAAAATGAAAGTCTGGGCAGAATGACATTGTTTCCACTAAAGTACCAGTCTGTCTTGTGGCATCATTTCCAAAGATATGGATGAAATTGACTAACAATAGCTGATTAATTTGGGTACTTTGTACTGGTCATATACTTGTTTCAGAATAAAAAATTAACTTCAGTCAAAACCAGGCAGAAGTGAAGTAATTAGGACAATGACTACTCTGGTGACATGTATTAGAGAGATGGGAAATTAGACTGCTTTCCTGAGTTAACATTATATTTTATAATCACTATGAACTCTTGAAGTAAGTCTAACATTGTGACTGTTGATTCTGAAGTATTTAAAATATTGTTCGAAGTTTCCCTCAGGGTTTTATAAATAAATAAATAAATAAATAAATAAATAAATACACACACACACACACACACACACACACACACACACACACATATATTCTTCCAAAAAATGTTATTTGGCAGCAAACTTCAAAGGATCCAACAGTGATTTTCAATTATATTTATTATTAGCTCCACAATCAGCCGACATATTAAAAAGAGCAAAGGCATTAACCTGGACCACTTGAGCATTGGCATCAAGTTTCAAAGTTACAACTGGCTCTTAGAAAGGGCAACAAATTTGGTGAAGTTTTGATCCCAATTCTGTTTTGTGTCGTTTTGTTTCATTTCAGTTTTCTACCACTGGTTTCCCAAGTCTCAGACAGCTTTATTGCCTTTACAGAAGGGTAAAAATCAAATCAAAATAGTTTAGGTGTTTTTCTTTAAAAAATGTTCCCTGGGTCTTTATGATTTCACTCTATCTCTCTTTGTTAATTTCCCTTGGAGTTTTTTCTTTGGCTTCAGAATTCATTTTAATGTATTATTACATCACTTGTAAAATTATAAGAAATTATACTGTCTTAAATGTCTGTAATGTTGATTGTTATTGAAATAGTTGATTGTTGTTGAAAAACACAAAAGTATTTTGATAATTATAGGTAGATTATATTACCCTGAATTATAAACCATAAGGAAATAAGATTAGTGAGTCAGTAGGTAATGCCCTTTTTTTTTTCAGGGTTTCAAATAATAATTTCTAAACATCAACTCCAGTTTTAACTGGAGACACCACTCCAGTCCTTTCACTTCCATGCCAGAGCCCCGATATGAGTCAGTTTCTAAAAGCAAGACCGAGAGAGAAAAGGATATTCCTCAGAGAAGACGATATTGTTATACCAACAGCCACCTCAATCAAATGCTCTGAAATTCAAAACAACCTTAGTAGCTTTATTCACAGTAGCAGAATGTTGTGCTCTTTCAAAACCAAAGCAGTATCATCGTAGGGTAGGAATACAGACTAGCACATTGGAAAAAAGCTACGGAGAGAGGAACAGGGCTTGAGACTGAAAGTGGGAGGAATGTCCGAGGCTGGCGCCCTCCTCTGAACAGGACAGATTCAGCTGTAGGTATCTGTCTCTCTGTGGTCTCCAAAGAGCCTCAAGCTGCTATCTCTGATAGAGGCTCTTTCACAACTTCCTCATAATTTATAAATGCAGTTAGAGTGGTTATCACTGGACGAGAACCAGCCACCACTCTTAAAGCTGGCCAAAGGCTCGCTACAAAGTTCATGCAGCATGGTGATCATCCAGGGGCTTAGCGTAACTTGAGCATATTGAAAAGTAGACAGTGCTTCAGTTTTCATCTGCCCCAAGGCAAATGCTCAGAGATCTCAGGGTTCTCAGAGATTCAGGAGAACCTTCCACCAAGGTGGCTCCCACTGACCATGACTTTACAGACAAGTTTGCAGATTTCTTGGGAGCTTATCAGGTCCCAACCTTCCCCTGGCTTCTTCATAATCTTGGAAGAGGCCTTAGCTCTTCATCTGATTTAATTCTTGGAATGTGATGCTCAATGTACGCTAACGTTGAAATAAGAACATCTTGAACATTCTCAATTATAAGATGGTAGGGGTAAGACCTTAATCAGCAAAATAAAGGTTAGCATTTTTTCTGCTACTAAAATTATAAAACATTATAAAGTGTGCTGGCAGACAATTCACAGCACTTTATAAGAGCTACAGGTTACATTTTTCAAAGTATATATCTCCTGCTTCATTGTCATTACCGACAATGATTTTATTTACTATAGACATCTACAGGTTGAATCAAAAGAGTAACATTCTGTTAAAAATGCAGATGCAGAAACTCAAGTTAGCCCAAAGCCAGTGATTTTCCAGTCATGAATCAAGTCCAATAGAACATGGAGAACCAATCACCTTCCAGTTCTTCACTCTCTTATTTCATTCATGTTGATGCGAGTTAAGAGCTTTGGTTTATCGTGGAAGCAGAAGTGAAAGAGAAGGGCAAGTGAAGGCTCTACTGGTTCAAGTAACTTATTATCATACAGAAATATACTTTTGGAAAAGACCATAGGAGTTTAGATCAACAGAAGTAGAAGTTCATGACAATGAATCTCTAGTCTTTGCTCCACCAAAAACTCAACGTGACTTGCAGGAAGAAGGATCCTTTGAACCTGAGTTCCATCCCAACTGATAAACAGATCCAGTAGTGAAACAGTGTCCCCTTTACCACCACCTCCTCCATCCACATTCAAAAACAGAGAGAAAAGGAAAAGGTCTATGGAGTAAAGGAATTTAAAGATGTAAGGACTAAGAAATTGGTGAGTGCTTAATATTTTGGTTCACTGAGTTCTCTGGATAAAAGGTATCTTTATAAAGTAAACATTGAAACTATTAATACTAATTGCTGTGAAATTCAACTACTAAGTTTCTCACTTAAAAATATTGCTTTCGGTAGACAAAGAACAAGGTCCTACTGTGTAGCACAAGGAACTATATCCAGTATCCTATAATAAACTATAATGGAAAAGGATATAAATATCTAGTATATATTCCATGTTATATATAACATTCCATATATCTATTCCATATATATAACAAATATATAACATATATTCTATAACATACATATATTCTATATATATATACATGTATACCATTGAATCACTTTATTGCACACCAGAAACTAACACAACATTGTAAATTGACTATACTTGAATACATAAAATTTTGAATTAAAAAAAAAGATTTAAAAAATATTCTTGGGAAACATTTCTAAGCCTTCACTGATCTTGGACTTCACAAGAAAACCTGAGGGTCCTTTTTACACTGAAACACAATAGATCACCTTTACATTTAATCTGTTGTTTAATTTCAATGGCTTTAGCTTCCAAGGTTAGCGATGCAATTTTAGGGCAAGGCCAGTAAGAAGCTTATTCAAGGCTTTAATTGTCTATTGCACTTGAAAGCCATACTGAGTGAGCTTGGTCTAATACTGTAAGTTGGAATTTGATGATTTCCTTGTGCTGCTGCTGCTGCTGCTAAGTCACTTCAGTTGTGTCCGACTCTGTGCAACCCCATAAATGGCAGCCCATCAGGCTCCACCGTCTCTGGGATTCTCCAGGCAAGAACACTGGAGTGGGCTGCCATTTCCTTCTCCAGTGCATGAAAGAGAAAAGTGAAAGTGATTTCCTTGTAGTGGAAGGGAAAATTTTTTTCTTTTTTTTTGCATACAAAGGCTGTGACTAGTTCCATAATGACCACTGCAGAGCAGTGATCTTTCCCTGCATAGAGATTGTCCCTTTAATTCAAGGGGATTTTCATGTAAAAATGACTGTTTTAAAAAGAAAAAAATTAAAGATTTCTTTCTCCCAAAGAATCTCATCCAAAAACAAATCAAAACAAATTCTTAAAATAGTTCTTGAAAATATTTTTTTAAGATCAGATAAAGGATTTGTCAGACTGGGAAGATGTAAGGAAAATATTTTAAACCATCATGGGACTTTCTAGGAATAGAAAAGCAATGTTGGAGTTCTCTAGTGGCACAGCGGATGGGAGTCCACCTGTCGGTACAGGGGCCTGTGTTCAATCCCTGGTCCAGGAAGAGTCCACTAGCCACAGAGCAATTAAAGCTGGTGTGGCACAGCTCCTGAGCCCACATGGTGCAGCACTGAAGCCCCCATGCTCTCGAGTCTTTGCTCCACAGCAAGAGAAGACACTGCAATGAAAAGCCCATGAACCACCACAAAGAGGAGCCCCCATGCGCTGCAACTAGAGAAAGTCCATGTGCAGCAAGGAAGACCTAGTGTAGCTGAAAATAAATAATTTTTTTTTTTTAAAGAAAAGAAAGAAAAGCAATGTTGAGCCCCCTTTAACAGTATTCTCGTCTAGCACGGGCTTTAACTCTTGGGGCTTTGTCACAGGTCCAACTGTCTCTCTGAAGACTAATGTGACACCCACCACAGGACAAAGTTTGACTGAGGTCTAATTTCTGCAGTTGTAGATTTCCAGTGTACTACAGGGGAATATAGATTGGTTGATGTGTCCACCCTGTCATAAACATTGCAGGCAATTTCTTTCCCCTGACACGCTTACATCTAATTTACCCTATTAGCAAACAAAAGGAAAATTTCAGTGAAACCTCAAACCCACACAAGAACAAAATGCTTGCCTCATATTCACTTACATACATTCACCTGCAAGATGTGTTCCATCCTGGAAGCATTGTGCTTTATAATTTGCAAAAATCTTTTATTCCCATCTTAACAACAGTGACATAGATGGGCAGCTACAATTGCTTCCATTTTGTTCCCCAGGTCTAAGGCTCAGACAAGTAATGGTGACTGTTCCTAGGCTCTCTGAGCAAATAAATGATAGAGTCAGGGTTTTAACTTGGATCACCAAGCTCCCACTCCAACTGCCTTAAACCTACAATCCACTTTGTCTCTAATTTTTACTTTTTCTACAACCTCTGGAATTTTCTCCCTATCAGTTCATTTAATTCAGTCACTCAGTCGTGTATGACTCTTTGTAACCCCATGGGCTGCAGCACACCAGGCTTCCCTGTCCATCACCAACTCCTAGAGTTTATTCAAACTTATGTCCATCGAGTTGGTGATGCCACCCAACCATCTCAGCCTCTGTCATCCTGTTTTCCCCCTGCCTTCAATCTTTCCCAGCATCAGGGTCTTTTCCAGTGAGTCAGTTCTTCAGATCAGGTGGCCAAAGTATTGGAGCTTCAGTATTAGCATCAGTCCTTCCAGTGAAGATTCAGGATTGATTTCCCTTAGGATTGACTGGTTGGATCTTCTTGCCATCCAAGGGACTCTCAAGAGTCTTCTCCAATACCACAGTTCAAAAGCATCAGTTCTTCAGTGCTCAGTTTTCTTTATGGTCCAATTGTCACATCCATACATGTCTATTGGAAAAACCGTAGCTTTCACTAGACAGACCTTTTGTCAGCAAACTAACGTCTCTGCTTTTTAATATGCTATGAAGTGTGTCAAAGCTTTTCTTCCAAGGAGCAAGCATCTTTTAATTTTACAGCTGCAGTCACCATCTGCAGTGATATTTGGAAGCCAAGAAAATAAAGTCTGTCACTGTTTCCATTGTTTCCCCATCTATTTGCCATGAATTGATGGGACTGGATGCCATGATCTTCGTTTTTTGAATGTTGAGTTTTAAGCCAGCTTTTCACTCTCCTCTTTCACTTTCATCAAGAGGCTCTTTAGTTCCTCTTTGTTTTCTGCCATTAGGGTGGTGTCATCTGCGTATCTGAGGTTATTGATATTTCTCCCTGCAATCTTGATTCCAGCTTGTGCTTCATCCAGTCCAGCATTTCATATGATGTACTCTGCATATAAGTTAAATAATCAGGGTGACAATATATAGCCTTGACGTACTCCTTTTGCAATTCTAAACCAGTCCATTGTTCCATGTCCAGTTCTAACTGTTGCTTCTTGACCTGCATACAGATTTCTCAGGAGGCAGGTGAGGTGATCTGGTATTTCTACATCTTTAAGAATTTTCCACAGTTTGTTGTGATCTGTATAGTCAAAGGCTTTAGTGTAGTCAATGAAGCAGAAGTAGATGTTTTTCTAGAATTCTCTTACTTTTTGTATGATTCAACGGATGTTGGCGATTTGATCTCTGGTTCCTCTGCCTTTTCTAAATTAAATAGACAGATTTGAAGGAATCCAGGCTCCTAGAACCAGAGAGAACCCACCTCACAAAATGATGTGAATCAGGAAAGTCTTGCATTTCACTTCCTAGGCCCCAGTCTATGGCAAGGTCATGGAATTCCCCCTTCTCTCCAAATTTAGTTTAGCTGCGCCCCTTGTGGGCTGCAAATTCCATCTTCTTCCTCCAGCATGAAAATTGAAGCAATTCTGCTGCATGCAGAAAAGCTTGAGGAAAGACTCTCTTCGCCACCAAATCTCAATGCGTGCTCAGTCACTTCAGTCACGTCCGACTCTTTGTAACACTGGATTGTAGCCCGCCAGACTCCTCTGTCCATGGGATTCTCCAGGTAAGAATTCTGGAGTGAGTTTTCATGCCCTCCTCCAGGGGATCTTCCCTGACCCAGGGATCGAACTGGTATCTCTTACATCTCCTGCATTGTCAGGTGTGTTCTTTACTACTATCGCCATGAGGGAAGCCCTACCAAACGTCAATATACCCAACCCAACTCTGGTATATTGACGTATTCAGTCTCTGGAAGTTCTTCAGCCCCTATGGTGACTTTCTCATGTATAGGGCAGCATGACTCTTCCCCACAGGAGGAGTTTTGAGAACAGAGGAGATATTCAGGTACAAGAAGAGAAGCACTTCTGAAAGAGTTCAGTGCATTCTGAGAGCAGAGAGCACCATGATGCTCCTGATGGTGTTTCTGAGAGCAGCAACCTAATGCATGAATTTCTGAGGCTCAGCCAAGAGCTAGTATCTAACTCCTTCAGTTTTAAATGCCACACAAGAAAGCTGCTAAAATGGATATGGGAGCCAGGGCCCCCTCCTTCTGCACCACCTGCTCCTTGAGCTCATTTGTAGGAGTTACCCCTGCCAGCAGGACTCTCTGTTTGGACCCTGCTATAGCAGAAGGCAGAGAATGGGCATCCCCCGGGCATTTTTCACACTGTATTTTTCAAGCTGGCACTCCTAGGGGATGATGAAAAATTGATTAGCTTTTCTAAAGCATAGCTGGAAATGAGTGATGCCAGAGCCAAGGTGTGGCACACCTTCTAGAGACAACTTGTGAGGCATCTCCTGGCCTGCTTAGCATGACAGCCCCAGATGCTGAACTCTGTTAGTGCACCCCAAGGCAATCGCTCAGAAGCTTGCATGAGCCACATTTGTCAGATTTACCTCTTGATGACTTCCCTCCTAACAAGGAAAAGCAGGCTAGCACGGCTATGCTGTTCTATACTTTCAAAAGCAAAGGGAGCCAGCCACCAGTATCCCCTTAGAAGCTACATGCCTGCCTATCATATAGGAGAAGCATACTGAAATCGGGTAATTTATAGCTAATATGTAAAATACGTTTACATTTGTATAAAACTGTTCACATTCCCAAGCACTCTTACATTCATTGTGCAACAACTGAAGCAAATTTCATTAGCTTCATTTGTAACGAAAGATGCTGAAGTCCCAGGGAGGTTAAAAATCCTGCCCCGGGAATTCCCTGGCAGTCCAGTTGTTAAGACTTCACGCTTCCAATGCAGGGGGCATGGGTTCAGTCCCTCACTGGGGAACCGAGATCCTACATAGTGCACAGCCAAAACTTACTCCCAGTCACATGAGACCAGCTGATGGCAAGGCCAGCACTAGAGTCCTGCTCTTCTGATTCGTGATCAGAGGCGACTGCCCACATACGGCATGTGCAATTGTTTATTAACAATATTTAGCTCACATCTTTATTATCCTGCTAAAGGAATTTTTCTCATCACTGTTCTCTCTCACCAATTGTGCTGCTCCCAGACTCCCATGCATGAAGCGTACAGCAAAATCAAAGGACACCTCCTAGACGGGGCAGGTGGGTGGGGTCAGAGGCTACCACACGTTCTGCTGGCTACCTTGAGGGAACCCTGCTGGGCCTCCTCCCCCATTTCACATTGGCAAGTCCTCGACATACCAAATAAATAGCTTGGCCTTTTCTGAGCTTTGTTCTTCTGGCCCCCAGAGTGTGCTGGATGTTTTAAGTGGATTGCATGGGAGTGAATGACTCATCTGTGGGAAGGTAATGAAATTTTGGAAATGAATACCTATGGAAAAGCAGAAAAACTGCAAGCCCTCTGCAGCACTCAAAGATGCCGAGAGCTTATCTGCTGATGCAAGAGAATTACAAGAACTCTCAATTTAGACGCATTAAATAAAGAGGATAGGACATAATACAAAATGGTACAGTAATTTGCTTTTTAAAGAGACTCTCTTCTCTTTCCTCTTCTATCCCTGTCTCCCTCTCTCTGACTAGCTACATGCACACACACACAAATGAGGGTACATGCTCAGTAATTCCATTACCAATACAAGATGAGCTCCTCCCCACCTTCCTGTAGCCCAAGGGGATTTTAGCATAATGAGTAAGGTAACAATTTTTGAGTAACAGTTCTTCAGATTTGAAGAGGGCCTTGTTTCCAGATTACAGACTCAAAGCTTGGGCAAACATTATGCCATTCCGAAATGCTCTCAGCAGCTCCCTGGGAGTGGGCAGTGCCCACAGTCTCCCCCTGCTGCAGTGAGAGGAACCATGGGGAGAGGTAGCAGCAGACTTGTGTCAAGGAGAAGTACTAGCCTGGGAGTCCGGAGGACTGGCGGCCGGCTCCAGCCCTGCCTTCAACCGGATGTGCGATCTCCGGCGAGTCCTCGCACCTCGCTGGGACTCTGGATCATCTGGCTGCTGAAGAACTCACCAAGATGATCACCCAGCTCTCCTCCAGCTCTGACGAGTGTAACAAGACATCCGAACTATACAGCACAATTTACAAAGCCCTGTCACATCTATCTACCCAGTCTTCACCACAGCTCGTCTCGTGAGTTGAGGAAACTGGAACCCAGAGACAATAAGGGATTTGCTTAGGGATCACATGGGGCTTCCCTGGTGGTGCAGAGGTTAAAGCGTCTGCCCGCAATGCGGGAGACCTGGGTTCAATCCCTGGGTCAGGAAGATGCCCTGGGTCAGGAAGATCCCCTTGGGTCAGGTAGATCCTCTGGGTCAGGAAGATCCCCTGGATGTCCGGGGCCAGCATGAGGAATCCCACCCGTGACAAGGTCATGAGGAAGGAAGCCTGACAAAACCAAGGACATGATCAGGTTTCAGGGGTTCCCCCTGGAATTTCCTGAGCATCCACCCCCCTTCCCCCCCCCCCAAAAATAAGAATCTGCCAGCCTCTGTACTCTGCTTTTCCACTCTTCTGATATTCTCTGGAAAATGTCAAATCGGGGCTTTAGTCTTCTGCATTTGAAAGGGATGTTTCAGTTAAACCCCCTCTGATAGCTCTCTATCTTGCCTAACAGGTTCCCCAGACTTCTTACAGCTTGTGAATTGCTTACAGCCCCCCAACCGTGAGAGGCACAAAGCTTAAAAGCATCTTAAAGATACAGAGCCTTTTCTAAAGAGTTAAAAATTATATTGGGGACGGGTTTTCACTATTGACTCAAGGATTGCTGCCAGACCTCCATATTCTTTACCTTTTAGGCACCTGGGAGGATGTTACTCAATGTAATTAGGATGTAGAAAAAGATATATAGTAGTTTTGATGTTAGCAAGACTAGAATTTTGAGCTAATTGTAAATCACTGTACTCCCTTTACT
This sequence comes from Madoqua kirkii, assembly GCA_006408675.1. Taxonomy (NCBI): domain Eukaryota; kingdom Metazoa; phylum Chordata; class Mammalia; order Artiodactyla; family Bovidae; genus Madoqua; species Madoqua kirkii. The sequence continues at coordinate 43,022 of SJYC01044531.1, read as the reverse complement.
TGTTATAAGTTGCTGTATCTTTGCTATGTAAGAATGTAACTTTATTTAGTGCTTTCGGAGAGTGGCACCCGACTTTGGGAAGATCAACACAAATAAGTCTTCTGGTTGACAAACCCTAATCAGAAAAAGGCTGTAAAATGTCAATTGGCCCTTTTGGCTGGAAGATGATGTAAATTACCTAAGACTTGTGTATACAATTATACACAAGTATGTATATTGTGTATGCAGAGAGAAAAGCCTGGTTTTGATAAGAATCTGGGCTGCTAACGCTGCATAATTTTGTATTACCCATTGATCTCTATGTACAATCAAAAAGGTATAAAAGGCCTTTCCAGACAATAGAGGCTGGAGCCAGTCTCTGGACTGGTTTCCCCTTTGTCTCTCTCTCTCTCTTTCTTCCTCTCCCTCCGTCTCCTCTTCACTCTAATTTCAGGCTGAATTCCCATCTGGACCAGGGCGGCTCGCCAAGTCTACTTACTTGTCCTGGCTTCTAAGACCCGCACAAAAGGGAGCCTAAGGCCAGGCACCCTTAGATATTCAAGTGGGCGCCGGTGGCCCCACATAGATGGTGCAAGTTCCTTGTTTGGAATTTTATTTGGTCTTCCCCATAAGCCAAGTTATTCAGCCTTCTTTCTCCACTCAATTTTCCTACTACACTATTTCTTCCTAATCTAATCTTACATTAATAAATAAATAAGTCTTTCCTCGCCAACACCGTTCCCGCTTCAAATTCCCTGGATCCACCGGGGCTGGACCCTGGCACCTGGAGAAGGAAATGGAACCCACGCCAGTAATCTTGCCTGGAGAATCCCATGGACGGAGGAGCTTAGTGGGCTACATAGTCCATGGGTCCCAAAGAGTCGGACACGACTGAGCAACTTCACTTTCACTTTCACTTTGGGGATCACAGAGTTGATAGAAGAGCCAGACTAGAGAACCAGGTTTTTGACTCTGAAGCCATGTTCACGTCATAACTCCAGGCTACCTCTGAAGGAAAGACACCTCTGTGCTTTCATTTCCTGTGACAGAAAAGTGAATTTTTTTAAAGAATAGTTAAAACCAAAAAAAGTGAGTTTTCAAGTTTTCCAATCTAAAAGCAGTGACTTTCCACAGGCCAGATCTTGAGCTACCTCTGGAGAAGAGTAAGGTTTGACCACTGGAAACTAAGGTCCCCTAGAGAAGACCTCTGTGAAATGTGCACAATCCATATCCAATTCTAGGAAAGCCCCCTTTAAGATTCTGCAAAGGGAATTCTCTGGTCTTTCCAATGCTGCTTTGGCAGTCAGTGTGTTGAATATCTCTGCCTGATGATATGCAAAACATAAAGCCATTCAATGGAGCAACTTTAGTTCACAGGCACTGATTTAATTCTTTCTTATCCTGAGTACCTCATATATTTCCCGTATTGTATAGGCTAGTAAGGGCATATGGATGGAGGGGTGGGTGGGTAGGTGGGTAGGTGGATAGGTGGATGGATAGGTGGGTGGATGGATATTGTAGATAACGTGAGCCTTACTCTGAGTTCCCTAGCAGACCCCAAGACGAAGATTTGAATGCAAGTCATTTACTTGGGCGGTGATTCAAGGAAGCTGATAAGGGAGGAGGGGAGTGAGACAGGTAAGAGAAGGAAGTCAATAAGTGGGGTGTTATCAAACAAGTGACCACCTGACAAGCATCTAGTTACTTCCTATGCACTGAATACTGAACGTCTTCCCTGTCACCCTACCCTACCTAACTGAAAGGTTATGGAATTCAGATGTTCTAAATGAGGATCTAAATACACAAATATTGTAGGTGTTGTTACCTACTTTCAAATAAAGGAGTATCTTTTTTTTTTACCATCCCTTCGGAGACCTGGGTTCAATCCCTGGGTCGGGAAGATTCCCTGGAGAAGGAAACAGCAAACCACTCCAGTACTCTTACCTAGAAAATCCCGTGGACAGAGGAGCTTGGTGCAGGCTACTGTCCATGGGATCGCAAAGAGCCGGGCACGACTGAGCAACTTCACTTCACTTCACTTCACTTAACACCGGAGGCTTCCTAGAGACTGCACAAGAATTTGGGTACATTCAATATCTCTCTGAGCAAATTTAAGTAGTTTCTAGAAAAAAAATATTTCTTTTTTGATATGTAAAGAAATAGCTTTGTTCAAAGTCACTTATGTATCTCAGGATAGGATACTTTAAAGACTAGCTGAGTTCATATCCCATCATCACTTCTTAGGTGTGTGACCCTGGGCAGGCCCTTTGTCTTAGTTTCCCCATCTGCAAAATGGCAATAATAAGAGCATCTATTTTGTAGGAATGTTGAGGTGATTGAATGAGACTGTTTGGCAAAGAGTAAGTATTCAGTAAGTAAATCTTTCAATTATGAAATCTGAATAAGTCTGCATAAAGCTAGCTATATTCTAAATCGTAGTCAAATCATCATAACATGTCCCATGTATGCGTGTATGTGTGCCTGGCTGCTTCAGCCCTATGTCAGGAATAGAGTCAAAGACAGATATCAGAACGAAAGAAATTTGTAGTGTGCTTCTTGTTGTTCAGTCGCTCAGTAGCCCCATGGTGTATAGCCCACCAGGCTCCTCTGTACATGGGATTCTCCAGGCAAGAATACTGGAGTGGGTTGTCATGCCCTTCTCCAGGGATCTTCCTGACCCAGGGATCAAACCCATGTCTCCTGCACTGCAGGCAGAGCCTTTACCACTGAGCCACCAGAGAAGGTTCATAGTGTCTTCCAGTGAGTTGGCTCTTCCCATCAGGTGGCCAAAGTATTGGAGTTTCAGCTTCAACATCACTCCTTCCAATGAATATTCAGGACTTATTTCCTTTAGGATGGACTGGTTGGATTTCCTTGCAGTTCAAGGGACTTTCAAGAGTTTTCTCCAACACCACAGTTCAAAAGCTCAGCTCTCCTTATAGTCCAACTCTCACATCCATACATGTCTACTGGAAAAACTATAGTTTTGACTAGACAGACCTTTGTTGGTAATGTCTCTGCTTTTTAATATGCTGTATAGGTTTGTCATAGCTCTTCTTCTAAGGAGCAAGTGTCTTTTAACTGCATGGCTGCAATCACCATCTGCAGTGATTTTGGAGCCCAAGAAAATAAAGTCTCTCACTGTTTCCACTGTTTCCTCATCTATTTGCCATGAAGTGATGGGACCAGATATCATAATCTTAGTTTTCTGAATGTTTAGCTTTAAGCCAACTTTTTCACTCTCATCTTTCACCTTCATCAAGAAGCTCTTTAGTTCTTCGATTTCTGTCGTAAGGGTGGTGTCATCTTCTTTCTTCAGGTTATTGAGAATTCTCCTGGCTATCTTGATTCCAGTTTGTGCTTCATCCAACCTGGCATTTCGCATGATGTACTCTGCATAGAAGTTAAATAAGCAGGGTGACAATATACAGCCTTGATGTACTCCTTTCCCGATTTGGAACCAGTCTGTTGTTCCATGTCTAGTTCTAACTGTTGCTTCCTGACCTGCATACAGATTTTTCAGGAGGCAGGTCAGGTGGTCTGGTATTCCCATCTCTTTAAGAATTTTCCACAGTTTGTTGTGATCCACATACTCTAAGGCTTTGGCATAGTCAATAAAGCAAAAGTAGATGTTTTTCTGGAACTCTCTTGCTTTTTAGATGATCCAGCAGATGTTGGCAATTTTATCTCTGGTTCCCATAGAAAAACCACACAAGGACAGCTAAGGGGTCCAGAAAAATAAGCTAAATCAGCCAACAGATTGGAGGAATGAGCCTGTTTTTAACCTCTTCTAGTTATCACACACATTATCCTTGACTGTTTTGTAAAGGTTTTCACTTTTTGTTTTGTTGTTGTTATTTAGTATTACAAGCTGACCTACTAGAAAGAAGAATTCATGTGAACAAACCATGGAGGACAAACTCACTATTCTCTGAATACTCACTAAAGGGGGAACCACCAGCATTAGCAGCAGCTCTGCACAGTAACTATTATAGGCTGAGGAATCACCTTAGAACATGTCTTCTTAGAAAATGAAAGTCAATACAATACTTCTAAATGTGGCTTTTAAAACCTGAAAGCTTAAAACTTTGTACTCCTCCCTTCTGGTCATAATTATCAGGTTTTTTCTGTTGAACGCCACAAGGCTACAGAGGAAGATTACATGTCAGCTCTCCGTATCCATGGGCTCCACGTCTGCCAACTCGGAGGGCAGACTCTCCTACGCCATTTCATATAAGGGATGTGAGTGTTAGCAAATTTTGGTATCCAGAGGGGATCCTAGAACCAATACCCCACAGATACCAAGAGGTAACTGTATTTAGGACAGGGCATGCTGGTTGCCCACTTAATCCAGAAGTCATGCAAAGTTAAAATGGGCAAAGCATTGGGAAATATTGATACCATTGGCCCAAATTGTTCCGCAAGTCTAATGTCCTTGTGGCCAGAGCACTGGCCCCAGCTCTCTGGGATTATCTGAACAATTTGATAGTCACCAGATTTTATTTTGCTAACAATAATTTGGCCAGAATTCTCTTTCCAATTACAACTTTATAGATATTTTGCAAGGTTCTTGAAATAGGAACAAATTTGATTTATGTAGTGGAACATAACATCGGCAATTGATTTAATTATGGGGCAGAAATGCATATGGAAATGTTTAAAAGAAATTTCCATTGTCAATTAGTTTTTGAAAACAAAGAACACTCAAATGTTTAATTATAAAGAGATGCACAGTAAACTATGAAAGGATACTTTAGGATCAGCAATATATAATTTATTTCCTTCATTTATTGGTACTCCCTCCCTCACCCCCTAAGAAATATTATTATTAAAATGTGTCCAAAATATTTTATTGTCTATTTATTTCCCAAATTGAATTATAGCCTGATGGATTAGTTTCATTAAAAAGTTACAAAGAATTGAGAAAATAATTCAGTAATATTAGAAATAATAAATATACCAATGCAAATAAAATAATAAAGATAAGTGAAAAAGGAAGCAAAATACCCAGAATACCATAATCTGCTTGCTTCTTAATGTCCCTAAACCAAGTGATTCATAAACAATTTCAAGAAGGCTATTTTATATTTAATTAATTTATTATCAAATAGCTTTGGGTTTCTTTTAGTTTCCTTAGAAGTTAAGGGTCAAAGTTTCAAGCATAGCAATTCCTGACTTCTGTCTTTGCAATTTAAGATAGCCATTACTTAGTACCGTTTTCCCTAAAGAATCCTTAAACACTTGATGGTACAGTTATCTGCACTTCATTCATTTCCTAATGAGAAAAGTATGTGTGTGTGTTAGTTACTCAGTCATGTTCGACTCTTTGTGACCACGTGGACTGTAGCCTGCCAGGCTCCTTTGTCCATGAGTCTTCTCCAGGCAAGAATGCTGGAATGGGTTGCTTTACCCTCCTCCAGGGGATCTTCCCAGCCCAGGGACTGAACCCAAATCTTCCGCATTGCAGGCAGATTCTTTACTGTCTGAGCCACCAGGGAAGCCTGAAAGTATAATTCTAAATATACTGAGGTTTTTAAGCACTTTTTTGTTTAAGAATTTCCAGTTATGCCTTGCATGCTCTGCCCATTCCCAATCTAACCTCCAGGCCATGAGAATTCTGGCAGAAATGGTTTTAGATGCCATTATTAATATTTGTCAGGTCATGAAATCCATGCATTTTAGAGCTTGAAGGAAATTGATAGGTTTGAAGATCTATTTGGTATTCTGAGATCTCCAGCTTGATTCTCTTTGATGTTTCTCTGAGTATCATTGAATATTTAATCCTATTCATTACCTGGGCCATATCATTTCATAAACATTCCAAATGAATATTTTCTGATCTACCCAGTGTGCCATTTTACTTCACCTTTTGAAAGGTGATTTATGAAAGAGAAATATACACTGTTTTAGAAAATTTGGTCTGAATTTCCCAGCACATTTTTAAGCACTCCAAGGTTATAGTCCAAATATGACCATATGCCTCCCCACCACCCCATGAAACCCTAGAAGCATCCCAAACTGTATTGCTATACTAACAAATTACCTCCAGCATTCATCCAGGAAACCAAATCTAAATCATCATAATTCCTGGACTGACAGAAAATGACATTTAAGTCAATATCTCTCTAAAGAACTTCTGCTCTCTTATTGTTTATGGACTTATTTTCAAAATACACTTGTAAGCGATAGCCTACGTGAGCTCCCACTGAAGGCCTAGACATAATTTTCAGCAAATCTATCACTTAGACTGAAAGTCAACTTTGTTACAATAGTGCTATTCTAATTCAAACCAGAAATCCTTCTCTAAAATAAAATCCTCTCTCTTATGTCTGCAGGAAAAGAAAGTGCATTCTGTACAGGTTAAAAACCCATTGATTTCTGAGCATCTGACAACTCAATTCTCTTTCAAACACCTACCAAAACCCTAGGCCCTCCACAAAAGATCCCATGTTTTGGAGGCAGTGATGCCCAAGGCTATACCAAATTGGATGGCTACCAATCCAGAGAGGCTGGCACCATACTGTGCAAAATAACACACTTAAAGGAAAAACTATCATTTTGCTTAATAATTTATCTTATGTTTGTTTCATGAGACTTCACCTTGATTCTGTAGCACATAACATATAAAGATACTGTATTTATTTTGTTTTTGTTTACACTGGGTTCTGTGTTCCTCACTAATTACAGCAGTTCCAACTCTTAAAGAACACTCAAAGCATTACTTTATGAGGTTTCCCACATAGAAGGATATTTTCAAAGGTTAACTTTAAATCTCCTCGTTCTTTAACTTGGGAAAATCAAAGGAAATTGATAAATAACCACAAATAACTATTGCTTACTCACTTACAACTCCTTGGCCCTCTCTATTTCTCTAAATGAGCCAAATGTAACTGACAGGGAGGGTCAGGGCTCTTATTTAACGGGAGTGGACTGCTGCTTACAGATTATTTCAATAATCTGAGTGATCAAGAAATATAAGAATATGACATACATGCTCCACTGGAAGGATATAATTATTTTATTTGTCAAAGAATCTTGATGACTGTGTCTCTAGTACCTGGGGAAGACTCAGGTTCTGGACTCTAACTGCATGATCTCAGATCTCAGCTCCACCACTTCTATGAAGACCTGGATTTTCTGACTGGTGAAATTGTTACCATCATCACAGTAACATACCTTGTTGGGCTATGGTTAGGATTAAATGAGAGAAGATGACAGTTTGGGCGGAAGAGGTGGGAGAGGAGGGTGAACAGGGCCCTCTCTCTATTTACTTCCTTTTTCACACTCTGACTTCTGAGTATCTCTCACTGTTATTGTCGTTTTCCTGCTGCGCTCTCAATTCAGGGTCTAATTGCGAACATCACGGCTCAGAGAACTGCCCTGTCATACGAGCATTTACTCTCTGTACAGTAAGTGGGCCATAAGGTGAACTCATGTGATTCGGAAAATCCTATCCATTCTATTTCATCCGAAGCTTTTGTAAAATATTGGGTTCCACACAGGCTAGGGCTCTTACTGGATGAGGCCTTCCAAGGCTCCATGTTGGAATATTACCTAGTTTTATATTTCTAGCCCAAGTCTATTGACAGTCATATTCATAACCACAACTTTACAGACAGCTTATAATTCTAGCTACCATTACTAAGGGCCTTCTACGTGCCTGATCCTCTGTTTGTCACTTGCCTTACATAATACTACAGTATGGACATTTGTTCTTCTTTTTGTTTAACTTGCAGGAATCTGAGACTTGGGAACTTAAATAAATAACTTGCCCAAGGCCACAGAGCTAGGGATGGGCCAAGCTGGCACTCAAAGTAAGGTCTGAGTACAAACAGGGCAGAGAAGGCAGACAGATTCCAACTTACATGCCCAAGACAATGCACTGGTGCCGGGTCAGAGCTGTGTTAAGAAGCGTTTTGGGGTGGGCCTAGGCTCAGGGGAGAGAGTGCTGTTAACAACAGATGACATCTTCTGGGGGCTCTCGTAGTAAGAAAGGTAGAGGGTGGTAGATGCTCTGCTGCCTCCTGAATACCTGGCAACCCTTAACCACCTAGTTTCAGCACACAGAGAAAAGGGGTGAATTTGCCTCCTTGGAATACCTTCTAGTGCTTTTCTGTCCCTTTTCATCAAAGAAAAACATCTCACTTTTGAAACCTTTAACCCCCACAGAAGACTTTCCAGAGCAGTTCCCTTTGTTGTGTGCAGATTTTTCATCTCCTGGGCTTCAGGGAGACCAGCAGTAGTTTGATTTGACAATCTCTTCTCAAGCAGAGTATCTTTCCTCCCCCTGACCATTTTGATATCCAGTTTTCTGACATTGGAGCCTACCTCCAATTGCTTAATCTCTCTGCAATGTAATTTCCTTGCCTATATTTTTTGTTTTCATATTTTTAAGTGTTATTGAATTTGTCATAATATTGCTTCTGTTTTTACCTTTTGGTTTTTCTGCCACAAGGCATGTGTGAACCTAGCTGCCCAGCCAGGGATCAAACCTACACGCCTTGCGTTGGAAGGCAAAATCCCAACCACTGGACTGCTAGGGACTTCCCTACCTATCATTTTAAAAAGTTTGTTGGGCAGGGCGGGTGAGGGGAGGCACAGAGGTGGACAGAGGTCCTCAGTGCTTCCTGTTGTGGAGTCACCTAAGCAGCTTTGTAAACATGCCCACGTCTGGGCCCCAGGCCAGATCAGTTGGATCATCTCTGGAGCTGGGGCTCAGAGATCAGCTTTATTAAAAGCTCCCAAGTAATTCTAGTACACATCCATCCAGGGCAGAGAATCACTCAAGTACTACTAAATAGTAACATGCATGATATCGATTAATGTCATCAGGTAAATAAACTTGCTAGGCTTCCATTCACTTTCATGTCTCTTGCAGAGGCTAACTAGTTCCTTTAAATACTCATCTGCAAGTGTTGTAAAACACAAATTTCAGACAACTTTTAATACTTTGGCTTTCTTATGAAATTGTTAGGTGACTATACTGTTGGATTTATTAGCCTTCTTCCTTTACAATGTGTGGTGCTCTGATTTGGTTTATAACGTATTGTGTTTGCTAAATCGAGTGTTTGTCAAAGTGCAGTCTTTGGACCATCTATCTCAGAGCCACCTGAGGTGACACTTTTTAAGGCAAATGAAGATTCCCAGAGCTATTTGAGGCCTACTGGATCAGAGCCTCTGGAGGTGATGCCTGAGAGTCAGTGTTTTTAAGCAGCATCTACAGTAGTTTGTTAGCATGCTAAAATGTAGGAGAAGGACTCCCTTCTTAGATTGATTTGTACAACAGGTACCGTTGCACCATAGCACTAGACACACACAGGAGTTTAATAAACACTCTCTGATAACTGTCATGGTAAGGCATACAAAATACGGGCTGTAGCATTTGCACACAGGTCTTATATTGCCTTTTTTTTTTTAAGTGTACTCTTCTATTTTTGCTTATGTCTAAGCAAACTACTCTTTAGTTGAAGATACTGTTAGGTTTGTGTTTTTATTTGGTTTTGAGTGGTGCCTTCCTTTTTCATCAGTTCTGTTGAATTCATATAGATTTTAAAATTAGGAACAACAGTTGCTCTCTGCTGAGCTTCTCTATAAACAGGTTTATCCTCAAGGACTTCTTCCCTGCTGCAGAAACCAATTACCTAGGAACTGGGTAGACAAATCATGTGGCCCTGGACCCCAGGTTGAAAAACAGAAGTCTCAATCTGATGTGCAACTCTCCACTGAGCTACTCAGAGCTTAGCCCTGGTCCCCGGATCCCTCAGTCCTGATTTTTTTCTATCAAAAATCATCTAGTATTTGGTTCATAAAGCCCAGTCATCATTAATGAATCAATGGATATAAAATCTTTTTAATATCTGATGTAAAAGCCCCATTTCATGTAAAAAACAACCCTTCTTATTGCATTAGTACTAGAGTGATTTGTGTTGGTAAATCTAAAATTCATTATGATATTTTATAACAGGTGATTTCACCATAGAGGCTTTTGGAAATTGAAATTCATGTGCGGCTAAATAAGTGATGACCAGATATGGTTTTCATAAAACATGTTTTCTTCAAGGAGGAAAGTTGTCCTCCTTGGGTTTTATGATCATTCTAAACTAGGGAGGATTTGTAATGATGTCAAAGGCTGGCTTTCTCTAGAAAATGAATAGCCACCCATAGCTGACTCCGTGAGGTCATATTTTCCTGTTCCTAATGATTCCCAGGATGATTTTGAGTCACTTTTGTAGCCTTGAACAAAATATAGTTTTCTGAATGACCATTTTTACTTTATATTATATAAAGCAAAGAGACTAGATCTTTAACATTATGATCCACATGTGCATCCAAACACACTGCCGTTAGCCACCAGACTCACCCACTCAGAGGCCCTTGGTTTCAGTTCATGTGCACTTAAGACAAACAGAAGCTGGTTTAGGATAAAATGAGCTCATTCTCCTGGACAGAGGAAAAATTCAGTCACTCATGTACGGTTGGTGCTTCAGTACAACTATGAAAGCTTTATCTACTTTAGAATTCAAGTGTTAACTCTGGAATGCTTTAGAGGTGATAATAATTTCACAGTTATCCTTCCTAGAAAATGCTGGTGAGACTGTCCGTCGTTTGTATCACAAACATCAGCAAACATTTTGCGGCACTGTGTACCAGGCATTTTGCAAGTGCTTTACATGCATTATTTCATTCAGTCCCTCCACCAAGTCCTAGAGTCAGTACTCTTTGTGATCCTGTTTCATAGAAGAAATTAAAGCACACAGCTGTGCCACAGGCAGCCTCAGTTAAAGTATAGTTCGAGCAGGTCTGTCTGACCCCAGAGCCTGTGTTCTTACCATCCATGAATTATACTGCTTCTGTAAGAAAACAATAACATTGTAGCAGCTAATACTAACTGAATGCTAGCTACATGCCAGATGAGTTAGATGTACTTTACCTGTTATTGGTCTCTTTTTCAGGTAACTATTATTATCACTGTTTTGCAAAGGAGGAAATGAAGCTGAGAGAGTAAATTGACCAAAGTCTCACAACCAGGAGGCAGAATCAGGTTCATAGGGTGGGCCTGCATTGACCGGTCAGTGCCCATCTCCCAGTCTTGCATGCTATTATGGCTATAGAGTGTCTCTGTGACCATGGCACAGAGAAAGTCAAACGCTCACTGACGTCCAGCCATCTCTCCTGTGCACACAGGAGCAGCGCTCTGACTTGGGCGGGGAGGGCTCTAGCAGCTGAAACTGGACATGGGAGAGGAGCCAGGGTAAATGCAAGTTGCCATGCAGGGACCCGAGGAACGGGCAGAGTCGAATGCAGGGTTGGAGGCAACAAAGAAACATGGGGAGGGGACAATGGACAGACTCAAAGTGGTTGGGCAGAGAGGAACCACTAGGTCCAAGGCAAAAGAACTCGAATGAGCAGCATTTACAGAATAGGCAGTTTAGGGAGACAGCCAGAGGAGAGACCCTCAGGCCTGGGAGAGCAGCTGCAGAGCCCACGCGTGATTTGGAGGAAGGTGGTCAGAGAGTCAGTGGATGAGGGGGAGGAATGAGATCCTGCCCGTGACCTCATCAGACTCCTGGTACATGGAGTTAACCCATCCCCATCTGAATAAAAAGCACGGTCATCATGAACTTTATTTATAATCTCTGCCCTACAGAGACAGATAAAGAAGTCTGTCCTTCTCCCTCCCAGAACTTGCCGACATCCCCGTTTCCCGTTTACCCAATTTACTTTGACTAGAACAGCCATCCACTGAATTCATTAAGGGTTTTTGTTGTGAAAGTGTCTTGACTCTGGTTAGTGTCTTCAATAAAACATGTCTCACTTTGTTCTCTCTCAGTCAGTCTCCCTGGACACCCCACGTAATCATCCTTTTGTAAACAAAGCAGGCTTTGAAGCCACTAGGAGTCCTGCAAGGCAGAGAGAGATGAGAATGAGCTACAGCCTCCCTGGTGGAAACCGGAGACTGGAAATCTTTCATAACCTTCACTGTTTTTCCTGATTATGAAAGTAGCAAGTGTCATTGTAGAAAATATATGAAAGCACCAAGAAAAAAACTATTATCCAACAGAGATAGGCAAATATAACATCTGGTTTAGAGTATTGGTTTTAGAGCACTACATATATGTAAAACATTTTTAATGTTTAAGTATTGTTATGTGAAATTTTATTTTGTTTTTTTTCTTTCACTTGATGCAGATCAAATATATTTCCCCATGTCAAATCAATATTTAGCATATGAATTTATAATGACTACATATTAGACCATCCTACTGGATTTCTGGTGTTTATATTTCAGAATTTCTTTTTTGCCTTTTTATATCAGGCTGTTATGCTTGCCCTGTGGTTACATATCAAACCCTGCCTTATTGTTTCTTCTTGTATGCTTTCTTGATTTTCTAATGTGTATAAGTTGATTTAATATATGTATACATTGTGAAATGATTGCCACAGTTAAGCTAATTAACACATTTATCATCTCACATAGTAACCACTTTTTTTTATCAACAAATGTCATTGTCTTCTTTTCTTTTTTAGAGTGACATAATGGAATTGACCTCTTTATGCTTTCAGAAATTTATAATACTGGTTCTGAGAACCCCCCCCCCAAAAAAAGCCCTGCTAAATAAGCACTAGAAAATAGAAATTCTGTTTTGTCTTGAGCTCTGCCATCAATTCCCTAAACGGCTGCAGCCAATTCCCTCTTCTCTGTGTGTCATATTCCACATCTGTCATGCACTGTCTAATTTAAACACACCACCCGTTATTAAATGAGAGGATTCTACCTGGCTGCCGTGGCACTGAGCCACAGAAGAGCTGGCGTCTCCTACAGAGAAACGACCGCGGTGGCATGGGCCCTTTTTTATTTAATCTTCCCAACTTCCCACTGAGGTTAAGAACTACCATTATTCACATGCAGTAGAAGAGGACACTGAGGCTCAAGGAGGCTAGGTAACTCGGCGGGGATTGAGCAAGTAACAAGTTGGGGTTCAAGCCCAGCTTAAGCTCATAATCAGTGGCAGCATCTGTTGCTGGCAGCATCTATTAGTAAAGCACTCCACCCCAAAGAGTCCAAGCTCTGTAACCACATCCTGTGAGGGAGCGTAATGACCAACTGCTTTTCAAAGATAACACATCTGCACATTTTAGAAGCCAATGGGAGACTGTCCATGAGGCAGATTTTCTTAAATGTCCAAATGGAGTAGGAAGTACTGAAAACAGATGTGTGACACAGGAAAGAAAAGTGGCTCTTCAGACCCTGGAAAAAGGAGACAACTCAAGGATCCAAATTTTAAAAAGTCCCCAGATCCTGACATTTCCGAAGGCCCTGGTCTTCATTATCTTTCCTGAGTATTTTAATCACAAAAGCATGTAGCTCTTTAACATCTCCCTCATCCTGCCCCTCCCCTGCAGAAGGAAATGGTATTTTGAGTTTTTGAAAGCAGCCCACAGATACGGGTCTATTTTTGTGAATCCAGACGCATCCCTCCAAAATTCCCTCATCGTCCCATCCTCCACTGTGTCGGTCCCTCCCTTCCACCCTCACACAAAGGCCCTCAAGGAGGCCTCGGAATAGGGAGGACCTCGCCCACCATGCCTGCCAGCCTCCCTGCCCCACGAGACTCACACACATTTCACAGAGCCACCGAGACACAAGAGGACGGGTCACACAGAACTAGCCAGTTGCCAGCCTTCAGCCTGAGATTTCTGCAGCTAAGCCTCTGCCTGCTGGGCCTGGTACTATCTCTGTTCAGCAACCAAGTGACACATTATTCTGGAAGAGGAAGAAAATGGAGAAGAGATGAAGGACAACTTTGGTCTGCTGGGACTAAATCTGTGCTGGCCAATTCAGCCACTGGCCCCTTGTGACTAGATAGTACTTGAAATACGGCTAGTCCAAATTGAGATGTGCTGCAACTGTAAAATAGACACCAGATTTCAAAGATTTCATATGGAGAGAAGAATGCAAGCTATCTCAGTAATAATTTTTATGTTTACATATTTTTTCTATTTTTTATCTAAATTTTTACAATGTTGTAAAATGGTTTCTGCCATACAACAATGCAAATCAGTCAAAATTATACATCCCCTCCTTCTGTAGCCTCCTTCCCCTCCCCACACTGGCAACATCGACTTTCTTAGAAATGCAGGTCCCTAGGCCTTGCTGAAATTTTTCTGAATTACAGTCTTCAAATGTGAGCCCCAGGAACCAGTGTCTAAGAAGATTCCCAGATGACTTGCATGCACATGAGAATCCGAATGATACCACTAGAATCGAAATCTACTTTTTTGCCTAATCGGCATCTGCTTACTCCTGCTCCAGTAACATCCCCTCATGTGCCTCAGAAACCTCCTTCTTGGGATACAGAGCAGGGCTAGGCTGTTCCTTTAATTCCAGAAAGTACATAAGACCTAGGCCCAGCCAACTGGAGCCTTAGGAGCACCTGGAATCTGCTGCAGGTGATCTCTAGGGTGGGCTGAAGGGGATATATTCCAGGTATCCCACCAGCACCTGCTTCAGCCTCCCTATAGTAAGACGCTGGATAGTTTCTTCTGCTTAAAACACATGTGAAAAATCACAGCTCTTGATACTCTCTGAAGTCTCTGCCAACCCTACGGCTCTGTGTCCAGCCTCACGAGCTCCTCATGGACACGCCTCTGAGGGAGCAGGCATAGGAGCTGCTGCTGTGTCCTTGGAAAAGGAAGAGAGGGCATCACTGTCTGAGAGAACGTGGTGTTCTCCTTAGACTTCTCTCTGTTTAGCTGGGGAAGCTTTCTGATACAGGCAGATTTATCTCAGCTCTAATCCCTTTAGGTGTGACACGGTGAACGGGCAGCTGAGGTAACTCCTTTGATGATTCTTCTGGAAGTCCAACCCTCGAAATACAGCTCCAAATAATACCAAAAGGTTAACTGATGCTCAGTTTCAGGGGCTTCCTTTATAAATGAAGTGAATCCTAGGGTCTTTCATGTTACTGTTGACCCCTCAAGCATCTCATCAGTGTTGAGGCATGATGGGTAGGGGTGGGGATTCACTTCACAGAAGACACACGGGGATTGATGATAGGTGAGCAATCCAGGGGGTCTAGGCTGTATGTGGGAGATCCTGTTCCCTGACCTGACCTCTCTTAGAACAAGTCAGACAGGTCCAGAAAGCCAATCAAGGAGAAAATGGAAGACAGATCCACAAAGAGAAAAGGTCACTTAGGTTGATAGATTCAAAGTCTCAGAAGAGTCATATGACTTGGGGAACCAGCAGAGAGGAGGGCTTCCCTGGCTCAGTGATAAAGAAGTATCTATCTTCCTGTAATGCAGGAGACAGAGGAGATGCAGGTTTGATTTCAGGGTCGGGAAGATCCTCTGAAGGAGAGAATGGCAACCCACTCCAGTATTCCTGCCTGGGAAATCTCAAGGGCAGAGGAGCTTGGCAGGCTATAGTCCACAGGGTCTCAGAGTCAGATACGATTGAGCATGCATGAAGCAGAGAGGACATTTGCTCAGCTCAAGAGACTAACTCAGTGGAGCCTAAGAATATGAATTCTCTCTGTACAGAGGATATTTTTCTAGGACTTAATTCTTGCAGAGATTTTCGGAAGAATCATCTCTTAAACTGAAAATTTCCATGTCCTGCATGTACCCGTTACTTCCTGCCCACGTGGTGCACTCATGGCAGACTGACTCCTGACTGAAGCTGTGTTTATCCCACTGGAGACAATAGCCTGAGAGTGTCTGTCCTCCGAACTTCAGAGAAGGCCCTGCAGGCCACAGGAAAGAAACTTCCAGGCTACGCAGTGAGATCTGCTCTTTTCTTTTGCTGTGGCCTAGGGCAAGTCATTTCACATGTCTAACTTGATTAAAATTTCTATAAAATGACTGGCTTCAGCCAGATGATCTCTAGGGCCCCTTTCAGCTCTAACAGAGAATCTAAGTACAGACCCTGAGGAGGGGCTGTGCAGCCACAGGAGTCCTCATTATCCCGAGTCAAAGATGCACCTGAGATGCACGGCCTTTGGGTGCGCACCTCTGGAACAGGCCTGTTTCACTTGGCCCATAGGAGAATGCCAACTAGAAAATCCCTGAGTGCAGAGTGGGGACAAAGAGCACCAAGGCCTCCCTTGTGGGCTCTCGACACAAAAATATTGCACCCTGAGCTGGCTTCCACTGCCTTCTGCTTCACCCCCATCTCTCTGGAGCCAGTCACAGCCTGGCACTTGCAGTTCAGAGCCTTTGAAGGGACAGCCTCTGCCAGAGAGATGAGACATGCTCACCTTGTGCTGAGCGCTATCCTTCTTCCCCCAGGACCAGGTCCCTTTAAGGCACATGAAAACATCCTACAGCCCTTCTCCCTCTCCCAGAAGAGGGAGGGGCGTACAGTCTCAAATAAAGGCCATCTGCCATGCAGCTATCCCTAAAGAGCAAGGCCAGAGCACACCACACTTCCATGCAGCTTGCCCTGCGAGCTCAGACAGTGTGCAATTGGGCTCTGGCAATAGGCTGAGCCTTTCTTTCCACAGCTAAGGAGACAGGGAACTCTCTTTCAAGATTCTTGACTCTTGTCTGGGGTCTTTGGAGCAGAGCTAAAAGTAGCTGGTTGTTATGACTTGGATCTAGGATTTCCTATCCATATTCAAGCCTTTATGAGAACAAATTCCAAATACTGCCCAGGTGAATGCAAGACCTAAAGCAGGACCCAACAGTGGTGCCAAAGTTCATGAAGGAATTAGATATGGTGGTTCCAGTTTCAAGGATTGTCTGCTGTCCAACATTTGTGGCTTAGAAATTGCCCTTGGAACTGCTTAGTGGGGCTGATACCTTTCCTCCTTTGGCTGGGCTGTCACACTGCCTTTAGGGCCTTTTAAGAAGCCATCTGCGAAGTTTTACTTTTTGTGTGTAGTTTTTTTTCTTTCTTTCCCCTAGACTGTGGCCACTGGACATAACATACAATGGCCCTTACTCCCAAAAGAATTGAAACCAGGATCTCAGAGACATTTGCTCACCCATATTCATAGCCATATTATTCACAGTAGCCAAGAGATAGAAGAAACCCAAGTGTTTATGAACAGATAAACAGATAAACAAAATATGGTGTGTTCATATAATGGAATACTGCTGCTGCTGCTGCTGCTGCTGCTGCTGCTAGGTCGCTTCAGTCGTGTCTGACTCTGCGACCCCATAGACAGCAGCCCACCAAGCTCCCCTGTCCCTGGGATTCTCCAGGCAAGAACACTGGAGTGGGTTGCCATTTCCTTCTCCAATGCGTGAAAGTGAAAGGTGAAAGTGAAGTCACTCAGTCGTGTCTGACCCTTAAGTGAAGGAGATTTGGATACATGCTACAACATTTGAGGACATTATGCTAAGTGAAATAAGCTGGTCAGAAAGACAAATATTGTATGATTCCATTTATTGGAAGTATCTAAAACAATCAAATTCATAGACAGAAAATAGAATGGTGGTTGCCAGGGAGCTGGGGGAATAGAGAATGAGAAATTATTTAATAGGTACAGAGTTCCAGTTTTGCAAAATGAAGCAAGTTCTGGAGACTGGTTACACAACAATGTGAATGTACCTAACACTATTATCAGTTCAGTTCAGTTCAGTCACTCAGTTGTGTCCAACTCTTTGCGACCCCATGAATCACAGCACGCCAGGCCTCCCTGTCCATCACCAACTCCCAGAGTTCACTCAAACTCATGTCCATCGAGTCGGTAATGCCATCCAGCCATTTCATCCTCTGTCAACCCCTTCTCCTCCTGCCCACAATCCCTCCCAGCATCAGGGTCTTTTTCAATGAGTCAACTTTTCGCATCAGGTGGCCAAAGTACTGGAGTTTCAGCTTTAGCATCAGTCCTTCCAAAGAACACCCAGGACTGATCTCCTTTAGGATGGACTGGTTGGATCTCCTTGCAGTCCAAGGGACTCTCAAGAGTCTTCTCCAGCACCACAGTTCAAATGCATCAATTCTTCGGCACTCAGCTTTCTTCACAGTCCAACTCTCACATCCATACATGACTACAGGAAAAACCATAGCCTTGACTAGACGGATCTTTGTTGGCAAAGTAATTTCTCTGCTTTTGAATATGCTATCTAGGTTGGTCATAACTTTCTTTCCAAGGAGTGTCTTTTAATTTCACGGCTGCAGTCACCATCTGCAGTGATTTTGGAGCCCCCCAAAATAAATTCTGACACTGTTTCCACTGTTTCTCCATCTATTTGCCATGAAGTGATGGGACCAGATGCCATGATCTTCGTTTTCTGAATGTTGAGCTTTAAGCCAACTCTTTCACTCTCCTCTTTCACTTTCATCAAGAGGCTTTTTAGT
The DNA here is from genome assembly GCA_006408675.1 of Madoqua kirkii. Taxonomy (NCBI): domain Eukaryota; kingdom Metazoa; phylum Chordata; class Mammalia; order Artiodactyla; family Bovidae; genus Madoqua; species Madoqua kirkii. The sequence continues at coordinate 24,733 of SJYC01044531.1, read as the reverse complement.
TCCTCTTCACTTTCTGCCATAAGGGTGGTGTCATCTGCATATCTGAGGTTATTGATATTTCTTCTCCCGGCAATCTTGATTCCAGCTTGTGCTTCTTCCAGCCCAGCGTTTCTCATGATGTACTATACTCCAGTCCTAAAACTGCTAAGGTAATTAATTTATGTTATACATACTTTATAGCAATTAAAATTTTTTAAAGAAAGAAGCAACAGTGGCAGTAGATGAGGTACAGGGAAAAGCAAGGCCTGTGTGGATTCCATTTTCATGTGCCTCAGTGAACTGGTGGCAAGGCCATGATGCTGCAGAAGTACTTGACACTTGGTGTGTCTCAAGGAGAGTCCTTGTAAAGACGGGGCCTAGTTCTGTTCCAAAACCCAGCACTGCACTCAGTGTCCATCAGAATTTCAGCTACTTCCCTGTAAGGTTTTGCCTGGGTCACTGAAGCCTTCTTTGCACGAGATGCCTGAGCCCATGCCTGAAGAACTCACTTCCAGCAATCAGATGTGAATGCCTGAGTGTTACACGCTGAACAAAAAGAACACAGATAGCTACTGCTTCCACTCTGTCTCAGACTTACAGTCTGAAACACACCACCAAGGAAACAGTGGATGGAATCTCATCCCGACACCCAAGGTCAAGGTCAAGGTCCCGACACACCAAGATCATTGCAGAAAACATTTTTTCCTAACTTTCCTCCCACTGCTCCCTCATCCCCGCAAATAGCATAGCAGTGAGTGAGTGAGTGAAGTCGATCAGTCGTGTTCAACTCTTTGCGACCCATGGACTGTAGAACAGTTCAAATGTCTGCTTAGGGGCAGTAGATTGCCTGAATCTGGCTTTGGCTCTGCCTCTTATTCATTGTTTGATATAAGCAAATTATTTAACTTTTCTTAAATTCATCTTTAAAATAGAAATAATGATGCAGTGCTTAGTGAGTTAGTGGGTTTAGTCAGTGTTAGTCACTCAGTCGTGTCTGACTCTTTGCAGTCCCATGAACTATAGCCCGCCAGGCTCCTCTGTCCGTGAAATTCTCCAGGCAAGAATACTGGAGTGGGTAGCCACTCTCTCCTCCATGGAATCTTCCTGATCCAGGCATCAAATCTGAGTCTCCTGCATTGCAGGCAGATCCTTTTCCATCTGAACCACAGGGAAGCCCCTGTTTGGGTTTGGGGAGGATTAAGAGAATTCTGCTTGGAAGCTCTTACTCCAGAATCTGCACACAGTAAGTACTTGATAAGAGAAGACTTGTTACTATTCTCTCCACCCAGCCAAATCCTATCCATGTTCCAAGAACCAGTTCAAGCCCCTTCTCTTCATAAAGTTCTCCAACAGCCTACCATGAATCAAAAGCCCACCATGAACTCTCCCATAACAATGATTATTTGCGCCCCACATCCTTGTGGCAATTCATCAGTGACTGAGGCTCCTCAGGCTCCTCCACAAGTCAGGACAGAAGGGGTTAAGACCTGCCATTCTTAGAGCTCCCATATGCACCGGGATCACAAGCCACAGCTCATGGGTTGCATGTAATAACTGATAATATAGGGTTGATTCTGTCCCATTTCCACACTGATTCAGTAAACATTTCTTGAACAGCCACCATATGGCAGGCACTGCCCCTGCAAGGATAACTGCTGGGAAAGACTTCTTTAAGATTCTGAAAAGGGAATTCTCTGGTCTTTCCAATGCTGCTTTGGCAGTCAGTGTGTTGAATATCTCTGCCTGGTGATATGCAAAACATAAAGCCATTCAATGGAGCAACTTTAGTTCATGGGCACTGATTTAATTCTTTCTTATCCTGAGTACCTCATATATTTCCCGTATTGTATAGGCTAGTAAGGGCATATGGATGGAGGGGTGGGTGGGTAGGTGGGTAGGTGGATAGGTGGATGGATAGGTGGGTGGATGGATATTGTAGATAACGTGAGCCTTACTCTGAGTTCCCTAGCAGACCCCAAGACGAAGATTTGAATGCAAGTCATTTACTTGGGCGGTGATTCAAGGAAGCTGATAAGGGAGGAGGAGAGTGAGACAGGTAAGAGAAGGAAGTCAATAAGTGGGGTGTTATCAAACAAGTGACCACCTGACAAGCATCTAGTTACTTCCTATGCACTGAATACTGAACGTCTTCCCTGCCATCCTACCTTACCTAACTGAAAGGTTATGGAATTCAGGTGTTCTAAATGAGGATCTAAATGCACAAATATAGTAGGTGTTGTTACCTGCTTTCAAATAAAGGAGTATCTTTTTTTTTACCATCCCTTCGGAGACCTGGGTTCAATCCCTGGGTCGGGAAGATTCCCTGGAGAAGGAAACAGCAAACCACTTCAGTACTCTTACCTAGAAAATCCCGTGGACAGAGGAGCTTGGTGCAGGCTACTGTCCATGGGATCGCAAAGAGTCCGACTGAGCTATTTCCCTTCACTTCACTTAACACCAGAGGCTTCCTAGAGATTGCACAAGAATGTGGGTAAATTCAATATCTCTTTGAGCAAATTTAAGTAGTTCCTAGAAAAAAAATATTTCTCTTTTGATATGTAAAGAAATAGCTTTGTTCAAAGTCACTTATGTATCTCAGGATAGGATACTTTAAAGACTAGCTGAGTTCATATCCCATCATCACTTCTTAGGTGTGTGACCCTGGGCAGGCTACTTAGATGCCCTTTGTCTTAGTTTCCCCATCTGCAAAATGGCAATAATAAGAGCATCTATTTTGTAGGAATGTTGAGGTGATTGAATGAGACTGTTTGGCAAAGAGTGAGTATTCAGTATATACAAGGTATTTTTATTATTGCTTGAAATGAGTAAAAATGTGTACTAGATGAATTTACAAATTCTAATTCCACTAACATTATTTAAAATACAACCATAATGGGGGGGGCTGTATGCAGATAGGTTAAAAATATAGATTTTCTGATAAAAAATTGAGCATTTATGAACACTCTACTAATAAAAAAGATGAAATGGACTAATCATCTAATACCAAAAAAGATAAAATAAAAGTTTTATGAACTTAATTCTTTGAGGTCAGATCTTAGAGGGAGATTTAAGGGTACAAGTATCCACCACTTTTGCAGAGTTTACATTATGCCAATTTGCTTTACGCCAATTTGCTTTTACAAAAGAACTACATTAGTACCTGCATTCACTAACTGAAAGAAATCAGAAGAGGGTTTTAGCTTTTATGAAGAAAGGTTGAAAGTGAAAGCAGTGCTCAGAGTTTGTTTTGCAGGCATCATGAAGACAGTGCAGACGTCAAGCAGAGCAATGAGAATGAGGCCACCAAGCTCCTTCCCCAGGATCTACACTCAGCACCTCAGCATCAAGCCACTACAGCTTTGAACTGCATCTGTGAGCATCTGTGGTTTATTTTGATTTATTTTGTGCATCTGTTAGCAAGATGTGTCCTCATCTTGCTTCTTCAATTTATGCCATTTCAACTTAGGAAAGCTTTCCCTACTTTCAGATTGCAGGAATGGGAAAGTCGCTCGGTCTGTCCAACTCTTTTGTGACCCCATGAACTATAGCCCACCAGGCTCCTCTGTCCATGGAATTTCCCTGACAAGAAAACTGGAATGGGTTGCCATTCCCTTTTCCAGGGTATCCTCCTGACCCAGGGATCAAACCCAGGTCTCCTGCATTGCAGACAGACTCTTTACTGTCTGAGCCACCAGGGAAGCTCAGATTGTGGGGGAAACCGTACATCAAATGTCATTCCTATGGAGGACAATAAAGCTATGGCTTTTCCTGTGGTCATGTATGGATGTGAGAGCTGGACTGTGAAGAAAGCTGAGCACCGAAGAATTGATGCATTTGAACTGTGGTGCTGGAGAAGACTCTTGAGAGTCCCTTGGACTGCAAGGAGATCCAACCAGTCCATCCTAAAGCAGATCAGTCCTGAATATTCATTGGAAGGACTGATGCTGAAGCTGAAATTCCAATACTTTGGCCACCTGATGAGAAGAACTGACTTATTGGAAAAGACTCTGATGGTGGGAAAGATTGAAAGCAGGAGGAGAAGGGAACGAAAGAGGATGAGGTGGTTGGATGGCATCACTGACGCGATGGACATGAGTTTGAGCAGGCTCTGGGAGTTGGTGATGGATGGAAACCTGGTGTACTGCAGTCCATGGGGTCACAAAGAGTCAGACATGACTGAGCAACTGAACTGATGGAAGACACAGGAGATAAAGGCAGGCTTAGTTGCCCCTCCTGTTATATACTAGGAAAGTTTGACTGTCTTGTGCTTTAATATTAAGTTCTTATTTGTTAGATTTCTATGACCTTCACTTCTTGACATTTAGGGGAAAAAATAGATCTGATTCTGCACTGTGAACCACTTCTATTAAATAGATCAACTAGAAATCATGTCTGGCTGCTAGTAACTGAAACTTAAAATGTTGACTTAAATCCAGCAGAGATTTCTTTTTCTCTTATAAAATAAGAATTCTAGACTCTGGTGACTCCTTCCTGCTCTAGGTTCCACCATCCCTAGGAGGTGGCCCTTGTCTTCATGCTGTCAGAGGGTGATCTCATTTAAGAGCAAGTGAAGGCACCAAGCCTACTGAGGGCCTCCAGGGAAGGGGAAAAGATCCAGTTTTCACCAGGGAGTAGAGCCGCCACAGCAAGGGCAGGGCACCTCTCAGCCAGCACCGCCTGCCCCTGACTGAAGGCCCCACCCAGCAAGGCCAGTGCTACTGCCCTGCTGGGCACAAGGCAATGATCTTCATGGATTATGTAATTTCTTTCCTATTTTACAGATAAAGACCATGTATTCCCCCAGAAGTTTAGAGTCTTGTCCAAGGTCACATAGCTCAAAGAAAGGAAAGTGGAGATTAGAATCAGATGTGTCAGAGTCCAGTCTGATGCTAAATAGGACCCCAAGTTCCCACCAGCACCTGCCTTTCAAGAAATCAGCCAAGAAGCATGACTAAGACATAAGCTGCTCAAGATACCCCCTTCTACCACCCAGGCCAATACGGTCTGCTTCCTTGACGCCCAGGCTAGCTGGGGGTACATGGTTGAGGTACAAGTTGCAGATTCAATAGCACTGAGAGGACAGGAGGCATTCATAACAAGTGGGGGGGCAGGGTAAAGGCATCCCCAGAAGTGCTACCCTTGCATGCAGTAGCTCTAGGAACAAACAGCTTAGCTCTGGCCCCATGAACGGGAGATGTGAGCAGTGGTAGGTGGGCCACCATCCTAGTTTACCATGGACTTTCCTGATCTAGCAAGGAAAGTCCTGCAACCTGAGAAACCACGCAGACTCTGGCAAAGAAGAGCACTGGCCACCACAATGTAGTTCTCTGGTCTCTCATGGGCTGTACGCTTAAAGACTTTCAGTGGAAACTGAGAGAAGTGGGGAACAGGATAGAACAAAAGGCGGCTGGCCCACCACATTGGACCTAACCTGGCAGAGGTATTTGTTGAGTGCCCACATTGATGGGTGGCACTGTACCAGATCCTGCCTTGACACAGGCAATCATGGCTGGTGTTTCCTGGGCACTCATCAATGCCAAGCAGAAGGGTTTCTTGTAGATGAAAGCAATAATCCTCACCACACCTCTTGGAGGATGCTATGGCTCTTCCACTCACAGAGAGGAATCTGAGGCACAGGAAGGTTAAGGAATGTGCCCAAAGTTAAACAGTAGGAAGGTGGCAGAGCAGGGTCGGACTGTCAGAGGGACCCCAGAGTCCCTGGACTCCCATTTTCATTGCACTGCTCGTAGAGAGGAGGTGGAGGCTCCTCTTTGCTCAAGAAACTGATTGCCTGGGATGCAGAACAAGTTTGTTGATCAGTCGCTAAGTCATCTTGGATTCTGCAACCCCAGCCTCTGCAACCCCGGTCTCTGCTCAGCCTCCACATAAAATGTCTAATTTAAATCCTCATTACCTAGAGTTCATATTACTAATCTGGGATCAGACTGTGGCTTAGAGAGGTCAAGAATCTTACCCAGAGTCTCTTGTGAAGTCGGGGACGGAGATGCAATGCGGAAATCTCATCCCAAGGCAGGGGAGAGCTGGGCAGTGGTTAGGAACTCAGGTGGTTACCTGTGAGCAGGGTCAGTAAGAGCCAGGTGATACTGCAAACCAAGTGCCCTGGACGTTAGCCATCCCCGTGTCTTCAGGTGTTTGTGCTGAGCGGAGGCCTCCGGTCTTGTGCCCTGGGCTGTGTTCAGATAGCCATGCCAGAGCTGGTGGTGGCTGCCATTGTCCTGCAAACACCAGCCTGGAGCATCATGGTGCAACACAAAACTTTCAGTCCAAACACCATGGCCTTTCTTTCAGGATACATGGCACAGCAAGGAGCTATTCCGGGAAACGGCTTTCCACGCCCACCCCCATGCTGCCCCTCCATTGTAGCTGTTTGCTTCCACTCCAGAGAAGACACATTACCTACCTACACACAACCGTGGTAGGGAGGAGGCCTTGTCAGGCTCTCCTGCCAGGCTCGGGCTATTATCATGGCATAACCAAAAGGCGTTATTAGTATGGACGTATTCCAGAAGAGACTTGTTTAAAAATCTTCAAGGGGGCAAATGCCTGAAAGCCCTGCTCCTGTTGTGCCCGCAGAGCCCTCCTCAGGAGCAGTGAGTCCTGGGCGCTTGACCTCCCATTGGAGAAAACACAGGCTGGCCTGCAGGCCACAGGAAAGCTTCCTGAGAGAATCCCTACTTCCTTCCCAGCTCTGCTGAGCGAGAGCCGGGGGAGGCTCCCAGGCAGCAGAGTTGCCTGCAAAGGGGCCACAGCATCCAGCTGTCAGAACGGGACTAGACTGGGGCTCACAAGTTGGCTCATTAGAAAACTGCAGCTTCTCCCATGGTCAAAAAGGAAAGAGGGCCTCAAGACAGAGGGGCCCATGCTATTTCTCCACAAAGAAATGCAGCACCCTTTTAGTACTAAGCTCATGAAGGATCCTAACCTAGTGTGTATTGGAGCTGGGGAGTCTGGTGGAAAATCAGCAATAACTGCCTTAATCAAGCTGAGGAACTTGAGGTTCATGTGGTAATGATGATAATGATTAAAAATGAAAGCCATCATGATTTACCACGTGCCAGCACTGATCTAACCACTTTGCGCATGCACTCAGTATCTGTGGCCACTCTGTGCTGTCTGCTCTGTGTGTGCTCAGCCGTGTCTGACTCTTTGAGACCCTTTGGACTGTAGCCCACCAGGCTGCTCTGCCCATAGGATTTTTCAGGCAAGAATATTGGAGTGGGTTGCCATTTCCTCCTCTAAGGCAACTCTATGAGATAAGTATTATGATCATTTCTGTCTACAAATGTGCAAAGCAAGGCACAGATAGGTTAAGTTGCTTACCCCAGATCACACAGCTAGAAAATGACAGAGCTAGCATTTAAATTCAGGAGGTCCAGGGAAACCTATGGGAGCATGTGTGTGGGATAGTGTTGCTGCTGCTGCTAAATTGCTTCAGTCGTGTCCGACTTTGTGCGACCCCATAGACAGCAGCCCATCAGGCTCCCCTGTCCCTGGGATTCTCCAGGCAAGAACACTGCAGTGGGTTGGCATTTCCTTCTCCAATGCATGAAAGTGAAAAGTGAAAGTGAAGTCGCCCAGTCATGTCCGACTCTTAGCAACACCATAGACTGCAGCCCACCAGGCTCCTTCGTCCATGGGATTTTCCAGGCAGGAGTACTGGAGTAGGGTGCTATTGCCTTCTCTGGTGGGATAGTATTAGGGATGACTATTTCAAAGCTGGGAAGTATTGTGGGGCTCTGGGTGACTACTTGTCTGTTACAGAATATGGATATTGATTTTCCTTTCTTGTAACAAAGCTGCCTTCCAGGCCCTGTACCTGGGTGCCCACAGGCCCAAGGGAAGCTCAGTGGAGAGAACTCCACAGGTTTCTAGCCAGGAGCTGGAGCAAGAAAAGAATGTCATCTCTGATGTAGAAGTGTCTGACACCAAGTCACCTGTAAATGTACTATGTCATCCTGCTCCATGAACTGGATCAAACAACTCTCGTTCATGTCCCCAAACCCAAGGTTTTCTTCAGCTTTGAGAAGGAGGTGAAGGAGCAGGAGTCACCTGCTCAGGCTGAATTCAAAGAGTCCTATAGCCCTTGAAAGAATCAGGCTTTCCCTATTTGTTTCTCCTGAGCCTTCTCACTGGCTACTGCCCAGATCAAGTCCAGAGTTGCCAGGGCCCCTCTTCAGGGACTGGCTAGTTTTCTCCTGGGTGGTCAATCTGAGTTACACCCACTGCTGAGTAAGAGATCCATTTGGCTGAAGAAAGAACCCCCAGTCTGAAGCAATGTTCATCATATATTGTTGCATTTAAAAACCAATTTACAAAAGAATAAGTAGGTGATGATGGTATTTTGGGAGAAAAGAATAGCAATAGTAATAGCTAATTTTGTTGAATGCTCACTGTGTGCCATGCACTGTGCTACCTATTCCATTAATCCTCAGAGCAATACAATGGTGCATGTGTGCTCTAGGGTAGGTAGGAGCGCCGTGAGACTGAAAAGCCTAAGGTACAAGTGGTGGAGTCAGGAATTCAACCCAAGCTGACTGACTGACACCCTGTTCACACCACCGTCTACTTTCTGGCCTCTGTATACACTAAGACGTTAGCTGAGGAACACTCTGGGGTCAAATCTTCTTTTTAACCTCCTATATGTCCCAAATTTGACCTACTAAACCTTATTGTTTTTGCATTTAGGGGGTAAATATTAGGCCTGTCCCTTGTACCCCCTACCCCTCACTGAGATCATCACAGTAGCCAGAAGCCTCTCTTCCTGCCCTTCTTGGCCCACACGCCTCACTCCTCATGACCCCCATGACCTTCTGCCACTCCATAGCCCCTCGAGGAGCAGCCTCTCCCATCAGACTGGAGAAGCAAGCCCATCCCTGCCTGCTTCGAACAAGATCCCAGCTGAGTCCTCCAGGACACGGGTGTCTATATTAATAGAACCAGTGCAAACAGATTTTCCAGGTGGTCACCTCTTGGAAAGGGCTTGTCTGGACTTTGGGCCAGAATACTAGGAAGCCAGAGGAAAGCATCCTGAAAACGCCAGCACTTCACAGTCCTCAGCCCTGAGGAGACCCAGTAAAGCTGTCTTCCAAACTCTAAAGGAAAAGCAATCCTTCCGTTCCTACACGGTCCTGAGCATTGTCAATCAACTCTGCGCTCTTCTGTAAGAGATTTATAGACTCGTACAGGGAGTCTGCAGGCCAGTTGAAGAGGCAAGAGAGGCATCAGGTAGGTAGCAAGGAGCACACCTCTTTCAGGACAGCCTGTTCATCGCACACAGATTATATTAATTCACTCTGGTGCTGAGTAGTGTGTTAGCGCGTGATTCTCTCACTGCTGGCCAGTCCATGCAGTGAACAGCACGCTATTGCATGTTCTCAGTGCTGGGAGACAAATCTGTGTGGGTTTCTTGTGTTCCTGCAGGTCTTACAAGTAAGGCACTGACTGCCCTTTGTTCCTGACCATCTTTTCACAAATGTTTGTATAATGAAACACTTTGGAATACTGAGCTAGTGTCTCCTTCTAGAGCAAAGGGTAGTCTTGCTGACTGCCCATTGTAAAAGACCTGAACTCTTAATGGCTCTCTGTAATGCAGCTCTCTACCTGTGCAAGCAGACTCTAGCCCTAGCAGTCACACACTGTGAGAACTGGGGCTCAAGGAACCCACTCAATATTGCGAATACTCTATCTAGCAGCTGCTACTGCTCTGAGTAATAAACTGTTCTTTGACCCTAACCTAGGAGTCCCACATCATCCAGCAGCACCCATGGAACTGTAACAGGCTAACTTGCTGCTTTGCTAGGAGGGCAGAATTTCAGACCCTTCACAGTTTGTGACACATAGTTAGTGGGTTCTATTAATAACATGACATAATTTAATTTTCTTAATCTGAGGGCCACCATCCACTCCCTTTTGCTCAGATGATATCAGTCCTCCAGCCATTATTTTGTTTTCTATGGATAGTTTTGATGATTAATGACTGAAGAAAGGGCATACAAGTAACCATGCTTTATCTGCTGAAAATAAACAAAGGAATAATGCCACTGGCCGTAAAAGATAATAAAGGTAGCTCAAGTCTTCCTGAAAATGGTTTGAAAATCAAGGGTATAGATCAACAAGAAATAAGGGATTGGTTGAAATCCTTCAGCATCAAAAGAGCATTAACACGCCACTGTAGTTTGGGAGGGTGATCAATAGTTGCAGAAAGAACTGGAGAATGGAGGAACAATGACTACATCTGCCACTGAGAAGGCATGGTCTCAGGGATATACCAGGAAGACCAAATATCGCTGATTTTCTTTCTATCCTCAGAAAAACATTTTCTACATAAGATATGCCTTAATTCCATCATACAGCACAGAGAAGTACCATAGAAGTTTGTAAACTATGTCCATTTCTCATCCTAGCCCTGCCATAGGATGTGTGTGTGTGCTAAGTCACTTCAGCCATGTCCAACTCTGCGACCCATGAACTGTATCCCCTCTGTCCGTGGGATTCTCCAGGCTAGGATCCTGGAGTGGGTCGCCATGTCCTCCTCCAGGGGATCTTCCTGACCCAGGGATTAAATCTGTGTCTCTTACACCTCCTGCATTGGCTGGCGGCTTCTTGCCACTGGAAAAGTGCCCTCTTTCCCATCTCTCAGTGCCACCTGGGAAGCTGCATGTATAAATGTGACCATATTGAGACTTTTTTTTGGTCTGGAAACACAACTGGAGAAAAAAGTTAATTATTAGGTTTAGTCGAAAACATTTCACACAAATGTTCCCTTTAATTTTGTTTTCAGCTATGGGAACTCATGACCATGTTACAAATAATAAACTCTGAAAATAGAGCATTCAAGGAAAGAATTTAGTAATCAAAATGCATGATAAAATCAATATGACTCAAGTTTTCCAGTACAAACAATCATTGTGCTACCTGGTAACCAGGCATAAACAAATCATGTAAATGAATATAATTAGTATTACTTTGATACAAAAACCAAGCTTCTGAAAGTCTTTCTTTTTTTCTTTTTGTCAGGATCTTTTAACTTTATGCATCAAGGACACTGAAGAACACTGTGGAGCATTCAAATTACAGGACCAAGCTTTTGATGGCTGGATAGCTCAGTTCAGTTCAGTACATTTCAGTCACTCAGTCGTGTCTGATTCTTTGCAATCCCATGGACTGCAGCACGCCAGGCCTCCCTGTCCATCACCAACTCCTGGAGTTTACTCAAACTCATGTACATTGAGTCAGTGATGTCAATGGCTGGATAAATTACGTCCCTTCTCTTAGCTTCTTCCCTTTGAATTGGAGAGTGGGAGTGTGCTTCTGAAGCACCCCCTTTGCCCTCAAGGAATAAAAATGTTAGAAGTAGCACAGTCCTGTGAGAAGAAATGAGGTTCACACATGTTCAGCTCAACTTAGCAAAGTAGAGGAACAGGCGCCAAAACTGGGAATAAAGGGTCTGCAGGACAATTGTCCTTGATGTTCATAGAGGAATTCTCAGCAAAGACAGGTACTTGAAGGATAGAAATCCAGGGTGGGAGAGGTGAGAAACTCTTAGTCCTGCTTTGATCAGTGCTAATAGTCTCCCCACTTACCATTTTAATGCAAATTATCTATTTTTCTGCTTTCCTCTCCCTCTTCCTCTTCTTCTGTCTACTCCTCTCCCCAGTACACGTTCAGACTTTCCTTCTTATTAAAGCACATGGCCCTGAACCTATCTCTGGCCCCAATCTCCATACACATGCATCTTGCTGATTGTCAGTATCTGCTTCGGAAGGTCAGTAAACACTTCTCAAGAGGACTACCTGTTTCACACAGTCCACTCAGTTCCCTGAGAACTCAGAAGATTTGCCTCACTAGACTGAAACATTCATGTAAGGGATTTCCTGACAGTCCAGTGGTTAGAACCCACAGTTCTCACTGCTGGGGCCTCAGGTTCAGTCCTTGATAGGGGAACTAAGATCCCTCAAGGGGATCAAAACAGACAAACAACAAAAACACATGCATTCCACAGCGACTTTCTAAGAACTTACTGTCAAACTTCCATTCCTCTTATTTTAGGAGAGCCCGCCTAGCCATCTTTTTGTGTGTGTGTGTGAGGCTTATAAATTCACATACCAAACAATTCACCCATTAAATGTACAACTAAACGGCTGACAGCGTATTTAAGAGTCGTGAAACATCACTGCAATCAGTTTTAACCACCCTTAGAGAGAAGAGTGACTTGGAGCAGCCACTCCCAATTCTCCTCTAAGTCACCGCCCTCACATTCCCATTCCAGAGCGTGGCACTCATTAATCTACTGTCTATATCCACGAGTTTGCCTAGTCTGTACATTTGCATAGGTGAAATCACACAGCATGTGACGCCTTATAAACTGGCTTCTTTCACTTGGCGTGGTGCTTTCAGGGCCCACCCACTCTGCTGCATGCACGTTTCGAGACTTCGTCCCTTCTGTCGGTAGTACTCCATTGTGCGGCTATATCACATTCTACTTATCTGCTCATCAGCTGATGGACATCTGGGCTGTTTCTGCTCTTCGGCTGTTATGAACAATGCTGCCATGAATACTTACGTATAAGTTTTTGTGAGGATGTATGTTTTCATTTTTCTTGGTTATTACCTAGGAGTGAAACTACTGAATCATATGGTAAGTCTATGTTTAACCTTTCAAGAAACTGCCAGATTGTTCTTTCAAGTAGCCATACTATTTTACATTCTCTGTAGCAATTGTCTGAGGGCTCTAGTCTCTCTATATCCTTGTCAATATATGTTACTTTTAAAAATTATAGCTATTCTAATGGATGTGAAGTGGTATCTCAATGTGATTTTTATTTGCATTTTCCTGGCAGCTAATGATGGTGAACATCCTGTTATGTACTCATTCACCATTTTTGTGTCTTCTTTGAAAATATATCTATTAAAATATTTGCCCACTTTTAATAAGATTGCTTTTTTATTAAGTTGTAAAAGTTCTTTATATACTCTATATACAAATCTTTTATCAATATTTATGAGTTGTCTTTTTGCTTTCTTGATGATGTATTATTTGAAGCAAAAAATAATAATTTTGATGAAATCCAATGTAACTATTTTTTCTGTTGTGACTTGTACTTTTAGTATTATGTTAAAAAAAATACATTGTCTAGTGTAAAGCCACAACAATTTATATCTGTCTTCTAAGAGTTTTATAGTTTTAGCTCTTACTTTTATGTCCTTGATCCATTTTAAATTAATTTTTGTACACTGTGTGAAGCAGGGATTTAACTTCATTCTTTGCACGTGGATATCTTTAGCTGTCCCAGCATTACTTGTTGAATGATTTTTGCTTTTTAATAAACTTCCCCTGAGAGATCCCTATGAATTTCTAGTGCTGCAACTCTGTCTCCAAAGTCTGTTTTCGGGGGGCTTCTTCTGGTCACAGAGCTGGTGTCATGTTTTAACGTATGGCAGTTGAGAGGAGTTTGTCAGTGATCCCCCAACAACCTCAGATTATTCCCCACTGCATCCCAAATCTTCCTTACTGGGTTTCTTCAGCTCAGCCCAAGTGGCATTACTGAAATCAAGTCCTTTGTAAAGAATGGGAATACTTGTCCTACCTGGATTTTCAGGTAACCAAAGTTACTTTATGAAATTGAAACCTTTTTAACTTGGGCTCCCCTTGTGGCTCAGCTGGTAAAGAATCCGCCTGCAGTATGGGAAACCTGAGTTTGATCCCAGGGCTGGGAAGATCCCCTGGAGAAGGGAAAGGCTACCCACTCCAGTATTCTGGCCTAGAGAATTTCATGAACTGTATAGTCCATGGGGTCACAAGGAGTCGGACACAACTGATCAACTTTCACTTTCTCTAGTTTGGGAAGAGGTTATGAGGATGGAATGTTATCAGCCTTACCAGTCTAGCACTTCTCTTTAAAAAGATTACAGTAGATATCAGTGGGCTGGGCCCAAGATTAACTATTTTCCTGCTGGGGATCTGCTACCTCCTCAGCTCTGGCTTGGCTATCAGCAGCCTCCATGCAAAGCTGATGTTCAAGGAGGCCAGGACCAAGCCAGGAAAGCAGCTGTACAGCAAACTGGGAAACTCTTGACTTCAAAATTCCAGAAAGAGCTTTCATTTTTCCCATTATCATTTTCAAGGTAGATGATGAGGATAGTCCATTGGATAAAGAAGTTGTTGTTACCCGGAAGAGTTTCCTGGGTTCCTTTACTACCCTAGGATAAGCAGTTAGGACTTTTCTGAATTATTTCCATCACCAATGCCTCTATTTTAATCTTTACTTAGGATCAGAATCATCTGGGATGTTTATTAAAAATCTATCAAGGGACTTCCCTCATTGTCCAGTGGTTGGGACTCTGTGCTTCCAACGCAGGGGTTATAGGTACAATTCCTGGTTGGGATACGAAGATCCTACATGCTGCATGGCCAAAAAATTTTAAAAACTTAAAAAACATTTAAATCTATCAGGACTGTCCTGGGGGTACAGTGCCTAAGACTCCCTGCTTCCAGTGCAGCGGTCCAGGTTTGATTCCTGGTGAGGGAATGAGATTCCACATATCGCAACTAAGAGTTCACATGCCATGACCGAAAGGCCCACATGCCTCGACTGAAGGTCCCACATGCCCCATCTAAGGCCCAGTGCAGCCAAATAAATATTTCCTTTAAAAAAAATCTATCTTCCTTGGTCTCACCTCAGAATAGAAATTGCTTTTTAACAAGTAGCCTGAGTGATTCCAGTATAGACCGTTCCTGGACCCACTGTGGCAACACTGCACTAAAGCTGACCTAATGACTCATAGTTATTCTTAACCCTGCCCCTTAGTGTGGCTTTCTCATACTAGGGTCTCACCCAAGGCCAGGGAGAGGGCGTGAGGGCACTAGAGGCTGGGGAAGGAGAGAGGAGACTGTTAGCACACGCACGATCAGGAGAAAACATCTGGCAAAGAAAAGCTGGAGGTCTCCTGAGGATGTTCAGACATTTAAGACAGAAGGTGGAGAAAATCTGTCTTATATACAGTATATCACCTGTATTATTATTATTTAACCAATATATTTTTATCTATGTCAATGCCTCTAATATTGCCACCTCCTTCAGGCTTGTCTTGAGAGATGATATACAAATGAATTTTTTTCAAATACACACAAAAAATGTATCAGTCAGTCAGTTCAGTCTCTCAGTCGTGTCTGACTCTTCTCGACCCCATGAATTGCAGCACGCCAGGCCTCCCTGTCCATCACCATCTCCCAGAGTTCACTCAGACTCACATTCATCGAATCAGTGATGCCATCCAACCATCTCATCCTCTGTCGTCCCCTTCTCCTCCTGCCCCTAATCCTTCCCAGCATCAGAGTCTTTTCCAATGAGTCAACTCTTCGCATGAAGTGGCCAAAGTACTGGAGTTTCAGCTTCAGCATCATTCCTTCCAAAGAAATCCCAGGGCTGATCTCCTTCAGAATGGACTGGTTGGATCTCCTTGCAGTCCAAGGGACTCAAGAGTCTTCTCCAAAAAATGTATAATTACTGACATTTTAAAAATGCCTATGTACTACTTAAAGTCTCTACAGCACTACCAGCAACCAAAATACCATCCTTGGGAAGACATCCCTTTACTATGTAAGCTTCTAGAGGGAAATGTGTTCCCTCCCTTGGCAATTCTTTGTGATGCTCTAGGACCAAGAAAGTTTCAAAAGAAAAGCCTGTTTCCCAGAGTGAGGATTAAGCTCTCGTCCACCTTCTAAATAGGCCATAACTTATCAGAGTTTGAGGCTTTTCAACAGTGTGATCTCCAGATTATGTACATACATGATTGCTACTGTAATGTACAAAAGCTGGCAAATTTAAAGTGAATAGAGGGTTTCAGAATTACTATGACTACAATACTCTTTACTTTTTTCCTTTAAGAATTCAGTCTTTTTAGGAAAGGATTTGGAAGGTTATATAAACTAGTTACATAAACTAAAAAATTAAGAGTTTTTTTGAAATGGTAAAAAGAAGCAAAAGTAATTTTTTTCCCAAGTTTAAGTTTTGTTAAACACATACAAAAGAATGTGTTCAGATGACTCTCAAATATGACTTTATCAGTGGCTATTTCTCCTTCTCCAACA
This sequence comes from Madoqua kirkii, assembly GCA_006408675.1. Taxonomy (NCBI): domain Eukaryota; kingdom Metazoa; phylum Chordata; class Mammalia; order Artiodactyla; family Bovidae; genus Madoqua; species Madoqua kirkii. The sequence goes on along the minus strand of SJYC01044531.1, from coordinate 8,643 downwards.
CTCCTGAATAAAAGAGGCTTTAAAGAAGCTGTCTGTATATGCAATAGTAAGTTCATTTGCCAGTGTGCTAGGGATATAATGCAATCACAGTTTGCAAATGTAAATTCAGGGTAGACATCAGACTTAGTGAATAGAGATTTATGAGACTGTCTCATTAATATTTCTTGGAAACCAGGTATAGCACAAAAAGGGTAAAATGAAATTCTGTATAGTATTTCAAGCATTCTATTCATAATGATATGTAAATGTTGCAAATTGGGGAGAATATAATAATGTTTTACATACTAATAGGAAAATTTAGTCCTGCTTATTATATATTTGGTTCAATTCGGTACATAAGTGCTGTATTTATGCCAGTCACCACTTTAAAGACATAAAATGGAAGCATAAATGTGTTCTTTTTCTGGTTTAATGTCTTCATCATGCCGACTGAGTAAACATCTGCAGGGAAGATGCATATGCTCCAGGCAGAGCAGAAATCCTGTATTTCCATCAAAGCTCTAGACTTCTTTTGTTTGTGTAGCCAAAAGAAAAAAGTATCTCTCTGCTAAAAATACACTGGAGTGAAAAACCCAGAAGAGCATGCTTTCCTTTCTTTAAAAGGTTTTATTATGCTTTGCAATACACATGTGTCTTCCACTTTGAGTGAATTCTGCAGGCTTGGACTGGGATTATTGTATGGCCAGTTGATAGGATAAAGAAAAGAGGCCTTTCCCCAAATTTCCTCGATGTCTTAAATCCCCAAATTTCACTACACCCTAGATTTTGCAAGGCCCATGGAAGGGACACAGGCTATCCCCAAATTACATATGTATTCCTTGACTCAAATAACTATTTGTCCAAACTAAAATAAACTTGACTTTTTTAAAAAAGTTATGTGACATTTCTTGTGCCCAAGTGTTATGACACAAATTCATATCTGTTTACTATCTATGTCTTTCATGAGACTGTAAGATTCTTAAAGTTTGGGCTTCCCAGGTGGCTCAGTGGTAAAGAATCCACCAGCAATGCAGGAGATGTGGGTTCGATCCCTGGGTTGGGAAGATACCCTGAAGAAGGAAATGGCACCCCACTCCGTATTCTTGCCTGGAAAATCCCGTGGACAGAGGAGCCTGGTGAGCTACAGTCCATGGGGTCACAAAGAGTCGGGCGCAACTAAGAGACTGAACAGCAAGAACACTACAAGCTTCTTTTGTTCTAAGATCTGTCTTTGACTCCATTCCTAACACAGGGCTCCTAAACGATTATAGACTCCTAAAGGATGAGAGTGCTAGCAGCATCTTTCATTCTAATGAGGTGACTCTGTGTGATCAAGCCATGATCAGAAGCTTGGCATTTTCCACTTCACCTTTTATCCTACAGAGAGGGGAGGGGTGCTTGAAATGGAGTTAGAAACTAATCATCCCTACATGAAGAAACCACCATATCCCAGGAACAGAGTGTTCAGAGAGCTTCCAGATTGGCGGACACATCTTCCCTACCAGGAGGGTGGCACGCCCCAGCTCCACAGGGCCAGAAGCTCCTGCTCTAGGGACTCTTCCAGACTTTGCCCTGTGTGCCTCTTCATCTGGCTGTTAGCTGTATCCTCTATCACATACTTCACTACACTGGTGAAAGCAAACGTGTATCTCTAAGTGTGTGAACTGCTCTAGCAACTTCATCTGAAGAGGAGGTCATTGGAACCTCCAACTACAGCCTGTTGATCAGAAGTACAGTACATGATCTAAGCTTATGACTGGCTTTTGAAGGCAGGTGTGGGAAGAAGATGGGATGCAGGGGTGCACAGACTTATGGGACTGAGCCCTGACCTCTGAGATCTGACAGTATCCCAGGTAGACAGTGTCAGAATTGAGTTCAATCACAGGACATCCAGCTGGCATAGGAGACTTGCTTGCCGTGAAAATCCACCACACATTTGATCAGAAGCATCAAAATGAAGTGTCTTGCATGAGTAATACATTCACAGGAGAGAAATGGTAGCAAAGAACTTGGGTTTTCCCTACATAAAACAGGAAGCTGAGTTTTCCCTTCATAGGCAGGAAAGAAGGTAAAGTGTTAAAATAGCAGCTTGAAAACCAAGCCCTCCTTGTCTAGTACACCTCCCTATCCAAGCCCCAGGGCTCCACACTGTCTTTCTCCAGTATGTCACAGACTCAGAACAGGCTTAGCAAGGCGAGGCAAGGCACTAAGACAGGCCTACACAAGAGTCCTGTCTAGTTAAGCTAGAATAAATGTCTGTGTTTAAAAATACTCAGAAGGACAAATAGTGTGCTAAACTATAAATCAAGAGCTGACAGCCACAGGGGCCAGGCTCATGATGGAATTCATGGTCTGTATCAAATGCTGAGGCTAGAAGGAGGCTGTGAGATCTCTGGAACAATACTCTGTGTTCTTTCTAGATCAGAAACATCAGAGGTACAGGGAAGTTAATGAGTCTCAACTGGCACAGCCAGGACAGCAATTGATGACTTTCAACACATAATATCATCACTTTGAACTAGTCTTCACTCTTCTCACTAAAAGAAGTTTATGATGGATTTCTACAGAAAACTAGGAGAAAGAAAAAGTCTAGGCTAAAAGATTTTAAGCATGGCAAATGTAACTATGAAAACTGACTGAAGGGCATGGGACAGAATGGTGATACTGAAACCTCAATTAAATATAAATAAAGCATAGATGGATGGCATATAGACAGATAAGTATGTTTGATTGAATATCTGAGGCTACAAGAAGGTGAGAGTATTTTGCCAAAGCTGAGAACATGAGTCTAGGAAAGTAAGCAAGCTTGGAAGCCACTGGCTAATTGTGTCTATAGCATGACTTGTAGACAGTGTGAGATCCAGAAACGGATACCCTCTCAGGGAAAGAGAGAAATAAGAAAGAAAAAGAAGACCTGCAGAAAATGCAAGAAAAACAAAGAGCATCTGTCTCTATCCTAGCTCTAGAAGTCAGGAATAAAAAAGTTTCCTCTGGTAACTTGTTTCCTCTGATTAGTCCTTAAGTAGATTTAAGGCCCAAATCTGCATGACTTCCATGTGGTCCTTAAAAAACTATAATGTAAGAAGTATAGTTAATGACCCCAAGTCTGTGGTACCTCCTAACAGCTGAATAAAGCAGACACACATCTTCCTTGGAAAAGCATTCTGACAACCCAGGGCTATAAGAATTTCAAGCAAAATTTTCATCACGAAGACACACACACACACAATTACAAAGCCCCAAAGCCACCATGTACACAAAGCACACAAGAACAATACATAACAGAACCAGATCTGAACACACGTGAGATATTTTAATGTTTCATATATTAAAATGACCAGATATAGAATTTGAGGTAAGTATTATAACTTGATTAAAGAGATAAAAGAAAAAATGTAAAGCAATAAATAAGGAGCAACAAACTATCACGATTTGAAGTAAAACCAAATAGAACGGTTAGAAATAAAAGTAAAACAAGAGAATTTAAAACCCAATGAAACAGGTTTAGGAAGAGGGAGAGATGGATAGGTGGAGCACAGTGAGATTGTAGAACAGTGAAACTACCCTCTACACTACTAGAAATGTGGATACACGTTTGTCAAAGCTCTCAGAAATACAATACAAAAAGTGAACCCTAATGTATAGACTTTGGTTGATAACAATGTGCCAATGTTGGCTTATTGATTGTTTAACAAATGTACCACAGTGGTGTGGGATATTGATGATGGTAGAGGCTGCGGGTGTGTGGTAAGCAGATATATGTACACTTTTCTCTCAATTTTTTCTGTAAAACTAAGACTTCTCTAAAAAGTAAGGGCTGTAATTTTTCTAAAAAGAGAAACCATAAAAAAAAACTTGATGGATGTATTAAACAACAGATTAAACATAGATGAAGAGAGACCTAATAAACCATAAAGAAATTATATACAGTGCAGTATACAAAGAACCAACACCTACACACACACGCTCTTCATATATATAGAAATAAAGTTCAGAAAGCAAAAGTGAAAGTCACTCAGTCGTGTTGACTCTTTGTGATCCCATGGACTGTACAGTCCATGGAATTCTCCAGGCCAGAAGACTGGAGTGGGTAGCCTTTCCTTTCTCCAGGGGATCTTCCTAACCCAGGCATCAAACTCAGGTTCAGAGGTACGGAGGATATAATGAAAAAGACCAACATATATCTAGTTGGAATTTCAGAAGGAACAGAGGGGATTATGGAAATAATAATAAAGGAAAGGCAACATTTGGAGAGATGTGAGAAAAATATTCCATGCATTTTCAAATCAAGAATCACAATGAATCCCAAACAGGATAAATATATGTAAGGGCACACCCAAAACATTATAGTAAAGTAGAATACAACCCAAGATAGAGAGACTATTTTAAGAGTAGCTAGAGACACTACACGGAGAAGGGGATGGCACCCCACTCCAGTACTCTTGCCTGGAGGATCCCATGGACGGAGGAGCCTGGTGGGCTGCAGTCCACGGGGTAGCGAAGAGTCGGACACAACTGAGCGACTTCACTTTCACTTTTCACTCTCATGCATTGGAGAAGGAAATGGCAACCCACTTCAGTGTTCTTGCCTGGAGAATCCCAGGGATGAGGGAGCCTGGTGGGCTGCTGTCTATGGGGTTGCACAGGGTCAGACATGACTGAAGCGACTTAGCAGCAGCAGCAGTAGCAGCAGAGACACTACAAATTATCTACAAAGGAGAGGCAAGTAGACTCATAGCTGACTTTTCAACAACAATGGAAACCACTGTGGAATAGTTTCTTCAATATGCTGAGTAAAATAAGTAAAAGTGAACTGAGAATTTTATGTCCAGAAAAAGAAAAAAGAAACCCTGCCACTCAATAAGTAACAAACATGAAATAAAAATATTTTCAGAAGACTAAATCTGAGATTCTCAACAATGAATTTCTAAATCATGTACTCAAAAAAAAAAAAAAAAAAAGGAAAAATTTCCAGAAGTCTGAAATACTAAAAGAAATGACCAAAATTAAAAACATGATAATGAAGTCAGTCAGTCAGTTCAGTCACTCAGTCGTGTCCAACTCTTTGCGACCCCATGAATCACAGCACTCCAGGCCTCCCTGTCCATCACCAACTCCCGGAGTTCACTCAAACTTATGTCCATCGAGTCAGTGATGCCATCCTGCCATCTCATCCTCGGTCGTCCCCTTCTCCTCCTGCCTCCAACCTCTTCCAGCATTGGGGTCTTTTCCAATGAGTCAACTCTTCGCATGAGGTGGCCAAAGTATTGGAGTTTCAGCTTCAGCATCAGCTCTTCCAATGATCTCCTTTAGGATGGACTGGTTAGAGGGACTCTCAAGAGTCTTCTCCAACACCACAGTTCAAAAGCATCAATTCTTCGGTGCTCAGCTTTCTTCACAGTCCATATAGACAACTCTAAGTTAACACTGATGAATTAAAACAATTATCAGGCGCAACTGGTACACTGAAGTAAACATTTTCTGTGTATGATGTTTGCTTAATAAACCAACTTGGTATTTTTGGTTGATATCTAATTACTTTTTAAAAAACACCATATCCTATTCTATCATGCTACATTTAAAAATAATGAGCACTATAAACAAAATCATTTGCATTTTTTAGCCTTTAAAAATATGGCCATAAATGCATAATTTTGAAATAGGAAGCATTTATAGCAACAACAGCCAACTGTTACTGAATGTGTCCTATGTGGAAACCCTTATTATTGACTCATTTAATTATAAAAACAACTCATTAAAGTAAGTACAAAACTGAAAAAGAGAAAGCGTTGATCAGTTATGTCTGACTCTCTGTGACCCCATGGACTGTGGCCCACCAGTCTCTGCTGTCCATGGAAATCTCCAGGCGGGAACACTGCAGTGAGTGGCCATTCTGGCCTTTCCCTTCTCCAGGGGATCTTCCCGACCCAGGGATCAAACCCTGGTCCCCTGAATGGCAGGCAGATTTTTTACTGTCTGAGCCACCAGGTACCATCCTCATTTTACAGATGAAGTATAAGGAGAAATTAAGTTATTTGCTTAAGGTCACAAATTTAGTAAGAAAAAGAGGCAGAATTTGAAAAAAAGACAATCTGTTTCCAAAACCTTATGTTCATCAGATGGTTCTACATAGTCTCCCAAGGAGATTGCTTGTCAGTTTATTCTGACTAAAGTTTCTCACTCAGAAAATAGAGTAACCACAATAGTTTGAGGCTCCATTTTAAATGTCCATAAAATTGAAAAATAGATTCAAAATGTAATGTTTTGAATGAATTCTCTAGTTGTGAATTTTGGCTGATTTTCCACTTATATGAAAACTATATGACCCACAGTATTTGGTATCTACTTTCAAATAAATGACATATACATTTGGAAACAAAAAAATAATAATAATAATAAAAAAAATAATTTGTAATTTGTGGACTAAAAATAATGCAGCAAAAATACCAATGAAATTTAAAAAATGCTTCAATTCAGAAAGGAAGGATGAGTGTGGCTTTCTATTTTGTAAGATCCTTTTATTGTTCTGGAAGAGGAAAAACACATTTACTAACATATAGGTTATTTTATTAACATTTCAAGGATAAATAGTAAAATCTGTAGAGGCTCACAAGAGCTAGAGTTGCCTCAGGCAAGAAATTATTGAAAAATTAAAAACATATTAAGAATAAACTATAGATTTAAAAAAAGATTTAAAAGACAGTAAAAATAATAGCATGCATAATTTTGAAAATATGGACAAAATGAAAAACTCTCAGGAAAAAACCTCACCAAAATAGGATCATCACCCTGTTTACTTAATTTATATGCAGAGTACATCATGAGAAATGGCTAGCTGGATGAATAGTCCACAAAATACCAATGAAATTTAAAAAATGCTTCAATTCAGAAAGGAAGGATGAGTGTGGCTTTCTATTTTGTAAGATCCTTTTATTGTTCTGGAAGAGGAAAAACACATTTACTAACATATAGGTTATTTTATTAACATTTCAAGGATAAATAGTAAAATCTGTAGAGGCTCACAAGAGCTAGAGTTGCCTCAGGCAAGAAATTATTGAAAAATTAAAAACATATTAAGAATAAACTATAGATTTAAAAAAAGATTTAAAAGACAGTAAAAATAATAGCATGCATAATTTTGAAAATATGGACAAAATGAAAAACTCTCAGGAAAAAACCTCACCAAAATAGGATCATCACCCTGTTTACTTAATTTATATGCAGAGTACATCATGAGAAATGGCTAGCTGGATGAATCACAAGCTGAAATCAAGATTGCCAGGAGAAGTATCAACAACCTCAGATATGCAGACGACACCACTCTAATGGCAGAAAGTGAAAAGGAACGAGTCTCTTGATGAGGGTTAAAGAGGAAAGTGAAGAAACTGGCTTAAAACTCAATATTCAAAAAACTAAGATCATAGAATCCAGCCCCATCACTTCATGGTAAATAGAAAGGGAAAAAGTGGGAGCAGAGATGGACTTTATTTTCCTGGGCTCCCAAATCATTGCAGATGATGACTGCAGCCATGAAATGAAAAGATGCTTGCTCCTTGGAAGGAAAGCTATGACAAACCTGGACAGCATACTGCTATGCTAAGTTGCTTCAGTCGTTTCCAACTCTGTGAGACCTCACAGACGGCAGCCCACCAGGCTCCTCTGTCCCTGGGATTCTCTAGGCAAGAACACTGGAGTGGGTTGCCATTTCCTTCTCCAGTGCATGAAAGTGAAAATGAAGTTGCTCAGTCGTGACTCTTAGCGACCCCATGGACTGCAGCCTACCAGTCTCCTCCCTCCATGGGATTTTCCAGGCAAGAGTACTGGAGTGAGCTGCATTAAAAAGCAAAAACATCACTTTGCTGACAAAGGTCTGTATAGTCAAAGCTACGGTTTCTCCAGTAGTCATATATGGATGTGAGAGTTGGACGTAAAAAAGTCTGAGTGCCGAAGAATTGATGCTTTCGAATTGTGGTGCTGGATAAGATTCTTGAGAGTCTCTTGGACAGCAAGGAGATCAAACCGGTCAATATCAACCATGAATATTCATTGGAATGACTAATGCTCAAGTTGAAGCTCCAATACTTTGGCCACCTGATGTGACGAGCCAACTCGTTGGACAAGACCCTGATGCTGGGAAAGATTGAAGGCAAAAGGAGAAGACGGTGGTAGAGGATAAAATTACTAGATAGCATCATTGACTCGAAGGACATATTTGAACAAACTCCAGGAGACAGTAAAGGACAGGGAAGCCTGGCCTGCCGCAGTCCATGAAGTCACGGAGTCGGACACGACGTAGCAACTGAACAACAATAACAACTAGTCTTCTAACATTAAGAAGTCAAATTCCTTTAACAGAGGCATCTTCCTAATAATCAAGAAGAAGAAAGAATAGAAGCACTCTTTTTGTAATCAGAAACAAGAAATATATGCCTGCTATTTCACCACTTTTATTCAATATTATGCTTGACCTCTGCAATAACACACAAAAATATATATATAAAGTATAAGAGCTGAAAAGGGAGAAACAAAACTGTCATTATTTGTCAACGTTTGATCTTCTACATAGGAAAAACTACACTAATTTTTAGAATTAATAGAAGAGTCTTGCAAGAAAGTTACATAAAAAGTCAAAAAAATCATATTTCTATATATTAAGGGAAAGCA
>SJYC01044530.1:0-34289 GCA_006408675.1 Madoqua kirkii | reverse complement strand
ACAGTTTCTAGTAAATATAAAATTTTAAAGTTATTGTTTATTGTACTGTATATTTTAAATTTAAAAAAATAAATTAAAAGGAAGTATAGGACAAATTATCCAAAGAAAACAGAGATACAACATTTACTAGTGGTCACACCAAAAAATAAGATATCTAGGAATAAATACAACAAAAGCAGAAAATAACCTTAATGAAGGAAATTGTAAAACTTTACTTTGAAAACTCATTAAAGAATAATAAAATAAAACAGAAATCCATGTTCATGGTTATAAGACTCAGTATCATAAAGATGCTGTTATTCACCAATTGGTCTAATTCAATGGTGATCAGAATCACCTGATTCAATAACCTGTTTCAATAACCTAAGCCCAGATACAGCAATGTAATTAAGGTCAGTTCCTTGCACAGAAGACAAGGGACCACATCTGTGACCCTCTCTACTCTCCAGGGAAATTTTATCATATCTTTCTGTGTGCTCTTCATTACATATGCTTCTATTATGCTGGTGGTAACCATTCTTTCTCAACCTGAAAGCCCAGATGTAACACTGAGTGCAGAGTTTCTCAGCCCTGGCACTATTGACGTTTTGGACCAGATAATTCTTTGTTGTAGGTGGCTTTCCTGTGCATGGTAGGATGTTTAGCCTCTACTTAACATCTCTGACCTCTACTCACTAGATTCTGGAAGCACTTGCATACACACACCAGTTGTAACCATCATAAATGTCTCCAAACATTGCCAAATATCCCCTGCAGAGTATAATCATCCCCTACAGGCTGCTGCTAAGTGTACAATATGACAATGGAGTACATTTCCTGTGGACTCTTCTCCCTCATTCATCTGTTTTTCCACTGGACTTTTCATCAATCAATAATTATATGAGACAACCTAGATGCAAAGAATTAGAAATCATAATTGTATCAGACTACCATTCTAAAGGAGATCAGTCCTGGGATTTCTTTGGAAGGAACGATGTTAAAAGCTGAAACTCCAGTACTTCGGCCACCTCATGTGAAGAGTTGACTCATTGGAAAAGACTCTGATGCTGGGAGGGACTGGGGGCAGGAGGAGAAGGGGACGACAGAGGATGAGATGGCTGGATGGCATCACTGACTCGATGGACATGAGTCTGAGTGAACTCTGGGAGATGGTGATGGACAGGGGGTCCTGGCGTGCTGCAATTCATGGGGTCGCAAAGAGTCGGACACGACTGAGCGACTGAACTGAACTGATTCAATAGTAACACGGGAAGCCAGTGTAACAAAGCCAAGTAACAAAACCAGAATGCCTTTAAAATTATAAGGGGAAGTGTTTTCCCAGCTGCCTTTTCACTTAAGCAGTCCATGTAATTGAGTTTTAACCAATGCAGCATGCATGGAAATGAAACCAGTTTCAAGGGCGGACCTCTAAAATCTTCCACAGGATCCTTTATGGACTCTTGCCTTGTCATCTAAAGGGATGTGGAAGACCTATTGAGGACTTCAAGACCCTGGTAAAGCCTCCAGGTGGATGAAACCTGAGTCCTTAAAAAACACCATGTAGAGTGCTCGCTTCGGCAGCACATATACTAAAATTGAAACGATACAGAGAAGACTAGCATGGCCCCTGCGCAAGGATGACACGCAAAAACACCATGTAGAAATCTACCCACCAAACAACTGCAGTTAAAATGAAATGAGCGAAACTTTTTTTGAGTTAAGACCCTGAGATATGAGTACTGTTTGGTACAGAAGCCTATTCCGACTAATGCAGCAGTGCCAAATTCTGTACCCATACAAACCACTCATTAAATGGCCAAATACGAAAAAAAAAATCCAGATTTCAAAAATGTACCTCCTCTGTTTCTTCTTTGAGAAAGCAAGTAGAGAATGCACTCTATCAAAATAAGGGGGTAAAATAAAGAAAGAAGTTGTTAAACCCAGTCAGATGAAGAGAATTCTCAGAACAATACTGAAAAATCTCAGGAGAATGGCTAGGCAGCAGGCTTAAAAATCAACCAAAAAAGATCAGAGCAGAGGTCAGGAGTTTTAGAAAGGCATTCAAGAAAAAAAGTGGAATTAATAGATTAGCTGAAGTCTTTGGTTATACTGAACAGCTTTATACAGCTTTACCAGCTGGTCTGGGTTATATTAGCGATAAAACACAAAAACTGAGGCAATTAACTGCAATGGGAGGGAAAGCAAGTTGAACAAGAAATCATAATACACTTTGAGATTTAGCTGTCACAGTATATATGCAGTTGTAACAATGTACATCCTGAACATTGACTTATCCCCAAATTATTATACCAATACATCTGTATCAGAAGAATACTAGAAGGAAAAGTAGGGGGAGGTATGAGGAGATAAGAATTGGGAATACATAAAACAAGAAGTTCTTATCTTCCATAGGAGGGAGTCCACTGATAATATCTAAAGTCTACAAATCAAGTAATAGCAGTGTAAGCGTATTATTAGAAACATTGAGACAAATTTCTCCTTCCCCCCAAAAGAAAGCTGAAAGAAATGGCAATGGTTTTATTGGGAGAGGACTTGGGGATAGAAAAGTTAGAGAAGGGCAACTGTTCTTTGTTTTTAGCCATTTTATTATCTGAATTTTAAATAGTATACCTCAAAATTAAATTTTAGGAAAGGAAGGAAGGTAAAAGGAAAGAAAGAAGAAAGGAGAAAGGAAAGGGGAAGAAGAAATGCAGGAAAAAGAAAATGGGCAACTCACAAAGAAAACTCAGTAACAGTATGAAAAATTACCTCCAAATTAAAAAACTAGAAAACAAAATAACTGATCTTAACCCATGAAACTAGAAAAGTCTTTTTTTTTAAAAAAAGATTGATAATATTCAACACTGGGTGTGGGAAAAACACCACTCCTGCCTATAAACTTGGATAACTTCTCAGGAGATCAATTTGGCTCATGCATTCTCATTCTCTGCCAAACCCAACATGCACTGCAGATATTGCTTATAAATCATAACTCTGTTTCCAGCTGAAATTAGAATAGAGCTTCAGAATCATTCTCAATACAACCCTCAAGATAGCCACAACCCATACACTGGTTTGAACTGGGTTTGATAAAAGTATGATCTCATTTTTGCACAACTTTAAAAAGTCTATGTATAATATAGGACATCAGAATTAATTTGTAAGATTATACAGGCCTACTTGCATCCTGGGATAAAAATTCAAAAATAATACCGGCTTTACCAAAATTCTCTCATCGAACATGAGGCTAAAGCTTTCACGTTAATGCTTTATTGGAGCTGCAATCTTAGAGATGCATTAGGGAAGGGAAAAGGGAAGTGGTCAGGGAAAGAGGGAGAGCAAATACATTGTGGTATCTTATTAAGGAGTAGGGCTGATGGCTCAAACAAAACACCCTTGAAGAGGTGACATGGAACACTGCTCCTTAGAACAATCCGTTGAATGAAGAAAGGATGAACAATTTCTCTGCTGGTCCCTTCCCACCTTCCTGTCACTAGTCAAAGTCAAGGGCATTACCTTTTCCTCCTTGGCCTCTCCAGAGAGCCAATGCGAGTGACACAGCCTCTGCAGTTCCAATCCAGCCAAGGGATAGGCACAGTGTCCCTTCTTTTGGGTGGCAAGGACAACGGTTAGCAGTTCAAACTTGCCAAGACAGTCTCATTAGGGACGCAAGGCAAAGCAGGGCCAAAGAGCTTCAGGTTGTACATAATTTGCATTTGATACAAGTATGATCCCGTTTTTGCTCAACTTTTTAATATATACATTTATATGTGTGTGCTGATGCTGCAGTATGTATTATATTTGCATATATGTATTTTCAGTCCCTTGGACTGCAAGTAGATAAAATAAATCCATCCTAAAGGAAATCAACCCTGAATATTCACTGAAAGGACAGATGCTGAAGCTGAAGCTCCAATACTTTGGCCACTTGATGAGAAGAACTGACTCACTGGAAAAGACCCTGATGCTGGATTGAAGGCAGGAAGAGAAGGGAATGACAGAAGATAGGATGTTTAGATGGCATCACCGACTCGATGGACATCACTTTGAGCAAGCTCCAGGAGATGGTAAAGGACAGGGAAGCCTGGTGTGCTGCAGTCCATGGGGTCACAAACAGTCAGACATGACTAAGTGATTAAACAACAAATATGTATTTGGATAGGAACTTTTGGAGGAAAATAAACATAAATATTTTCTTAGGTTACATCTAGTGATTTTTTTTCTTTTTTTGCTTATCAAAATATATTTTTAGTTTTGCTTTAATAAACTTTTATTTCCTGCATGAAATAAAAAAGAGGAGATAAAAGCTGGTAATTAAAAATCATTTTTAAGGTATAATAGTATCTAACAAATAAATCACAACAAAATTAAAAAGATATTTCTCTTGAACAGAATTTAAAAGTAAAAGCGACCTTTAAAATTTTTATGTTGCTATTGTTCAGTCACTAAGTTGTGTCCGACTCTTTGTGATCCCATGGACTACAGCCCACCCTACCAGGCTCCTCTGTCCACAAGGATTTTTAGGGAAGAATATTGGAGTGAGTTGCCATTTCCTTCCCTAGGGAATCTTCCCAGACCAGGGATCAAACCCATGTCTCCTACATTGGCAAGCAGATTCTTTACCTCTGAGCCACCTAGAAGTCCAACATTTTTTTTAATAACATATGACAAAAAAGTATATCTGCCCATATACATACTGAATAATGAATGTGCTTAGTTGCTTTAATTGTGTCTGACTCTTTGTGATCCTATGAACTGAGGCCTGCCAGGCTCCTCTGTCCATGGGATTCTCCAGGCAAGAATACTAGAGTGGATTGACATTCCTTTCTCCAGGGGATCTTCTCAAGACAGAAATGAACTCACATCTCTTACACCTCCTACATTGGCAGGCAGGTTTGTTTTTTTTTACCACTAGTGCCACCTGGGAAGCCCACTGAATAATGAATACCAAATTTAGAAATGGAATAAATCAGAAATCCATAAAACAAAAATATATGCACATGTGAAAAACTATTACAATTAGAACCACAAAAGACCATTTTTTAGCACATCAAACTGACAAATATTTTTAAATGGTAATACAGAAGAACTTCACAACCAACATAATCACAATGGTGTGATCACTCACCTAGAGCCAGACATCTTGGAATGTGAAGTCAAGTGGGCCTTAGAAAGCATCACTACGAACAAAGCTAGTGGAAGTGATGGAATTCCAGTGGAGCTGTTTCAAATCCTGAAAGATGATGCTGTGAAAGTGCTGCACTCAACATGGCAGCAAATTTGGAAAACTCAGCAGTGGCCACAGGACTGGAAAAGGTCAGTTTTCATTCTAATCTCAAAGAAAGGCAATGCCAAGAATGCTCAAACTACCACACATCTCACACGCTAGGAAAGTAATGCTCAAAATTCTCCAAGCCAGGCTTCAGCAATACGTGAACCATGAACTCCCTGATGTTCAAGCTGATTTTAGAAAAGGCAGAGGAACCAGAGATCAAATTGCCAACATCCGCTGGATCATGGAAAAAGCAAGAGAGTTCCAGAAAAACATCTATTTCTGCTTTCTTGACTATGCCAAAACCTTTGACTGTGTGGATCACAATAAACTGTAGAAAATTCTGAAAGGGATGGGATACCAGACCACTTGACTTGCCTGTTGAGAAACCTATATGCACGTGAGGAAGCAACAGTTAAAACTGGACATGGAACAAGTGACTGGTTCCAAATAGGAAAAGGAGTACAGCAAGGCTGTATATTGTCACCCTGCTTATTTAACTTCTATGCAGAGTACATCATGAGAAACGCTGGGCTGGAAGAATCACAAGCTGGAATCAAGATTGCTGGGAGAAGAAATATTAATAATCTCAGATATGCAGATGACACCATCCTTATGGCAGAAAGCAAAGAGGAATTAAAAAGCCTCTTGATGAAAGTGAAAGAGGAGAATGAAAAAGTTGGCTTGAAGCTCAACATTCAGAAAACTGAGATCATGGCATCTGGTCCCATCACTTCATGGGAAATAGATGGGGAAACAGTGGAAACAGTGTCAGACTTTATTTTGGGGGGCTCCAAAATCACTGCAGATGGTGATTGTAGCCATGAAATTAAAAGACTTTCTCCTTGGAAGGAAAATTATGACCAACCTAGACAGCATATTCAAAAGCAGAGACATTACTTTGCCAACAAAGGTCCATCTAGTCAAGGCTATGGTTTTTCCCACGGTCATGTATGGATGTGAGAGTTGGACTGTGAAGAAGGATGAGCGCTGAAGAATTGATGCTTTTGAATTGTGGTGTTGGAGAAGACTCTTAAGAGTCCCTTGGACTGCAAGGAGATCCAACCAGTCCATTCTAGAGGAGATCAGCCCTGGATGTTCTTTGGAAGGAATGATGCTACAGCTGAAACTCCCAATACTTTGGCCACCTCATGCAAAGAGTCGACTCATTGGAAAAGACTCTGATGCTGGGAAGGATTGTGGGCAGGTGGAGAAGGGGATGACAGAGGATGAGATGGCTGGATGGCATCACTGACTCGATGGACATGAGTTTGAGTGAACTCCAGGAGTTGGTGATGGACAGGGAGGCCTGGAATACTGCAATTCATGGGGTTGCAAAGAGTCAGACACCACTGAGCAACTGAACTGAACTGAACTGACTGACCCAGTGTTGGATACAGGGTACAAAAGGATACAGGGGGAAACTCTTCATGAGTTACTGGTAGGCACATAAATTTTACATGTCTCTGGATATAATTTTGAAATACAAAGTACTCTGGATTGAACTGTGCCCTTCTCACCCCCCTCAAAAATATCCATATGTTAAGTCCTAACAGCCAATGTGACTATATTTGAAGATAGAACCTTTAAAGTCTCATTAAGGTTAAATGAGAACATAAGGGTGAGTCCCTAATCCAATAGGATTAGTGTCCTTATAAGAGGAAGGAAATATCCCCTGGAGGAGGGCATGGAAACCCACTCCGGTATTCTTGCTTGGAGAATCCCATAGATACAGGAGCCTAGTGGGCTACAGTCCATAGGGTCACAAAGATTCAGAACTAAACTGACTTAGCATGTACACAGGCAAGCAGAGGAAGAAAGAGATCAGAACTCACTCTGTGTGCACAGAGAAAGGACAATGTGAGGACACAGCAGGATGGTGGCTACCTGCCAGCTAGCAAGAGAAACCTCCCCGGAAATCCAACATCTGCTGCATCTTTTATCTTGGATTTCAAGCCTCCAGAATCATACAAAAAATAAATTTCTGTTGTTGAAGCCACTCAGTCTGTAGCAATTTATGTATGGCTTTGGGCAACTTCCTAATGAGTATTTGTGCCTCAACTTCTCCATCTATAAAGAGGAAATGATACTATCTATCTCACAAGACTACTGCGTAGATTTGGATAATGAGGCCATAATCAAGGGCTACTATAAGTAGGGGCATCACAGTGAGTACTGAAGATTCAAAGAGTCAGAGGATTCCATGCAGGGGTTCAGCCTACCTTACCTGTGTGACCTGGGGTGAGTCATTTCACCTCTCCTAGCTTCAGGGTCTTCATTTTAAAATGAGGACTCTGACTAGCTGATCTTGAGGATCCCTGTGGCTCAGTCCTCATAAGAGGAAAACTTGCATCATATCAACAATGGGAAATATTACAACTTTAGGCTGTATGAAAAAGAGTGTAAGAAACTGCCTTCTGATGCGGTGCTCCTCTGCAGGTCATTTCCGGCCTTTCTGTATAACAGCCATTCTCCACATGATAGTGGCAGTAGTTTGCATAGCCATTGCTTACAAACATATATCGTGACAAAACGGTACTGAGCATTTGGCATTGCTCTTAAATTAATTTTTTGTTTTAATTAAGTCCAATAGCAACCTCATTTACTTGAAAAATAGTAACACTTCCATGGGAGACACTTCATTTATCTCACTCACAGGCCATGCTTCAGTTCTGTTCAGTTCAGTCGCTCAGTCGTGTCCGACTCTTTGCGACCCCATGAATCACAGCACGCCAGGCATCCCTGTCCATCACCAACTCCCAGAGTTCACTCAGACTCACGTCCATCGAGTCCGTGATGCCATCCAGCCATCTCATCCTCGGTCGTCCCCTTCTCCTCCTGCCCCCAATCCCTCTCAGCATCAGGGTCTTTTCCAGTGAGTCAACTCTTCGCATCAGGTGTGCCAAAGTACTGGAGTTTCAGCTTTAGCATCATTCCTTCCAAAGAAATCCCAGGGCTGATCTCCTTCAGAATGGACTGGTTGGATCTCCTTGCAGTCCCAGGGACTCTCAAGAGTCTTCTCCAACACAACACTTGAAAAGCATCAATTCTTCAGCACTCAGCCTTCTTCACAGTCCAACTCTCACATCCACACATGACCACTGGAAAAACCATAGCCTTGACTAGACGGACCTTCGTTGGCAAAGTAATGTCTCTGCTTTTGAATATACCATCTAGGTTAGTCATAACTTTTCTTCCAAGGAGTAAGCGTCTTTTAATTTCATGGCTGCAGTCACCATCTGCAGTGATTTTGGGGCCCAAAAAAATAAAGTCTGACATCATTTCCACTGTTTCCCCATCTATTTCCCATGAAGTGATGGGACCAGATGCCATGATCTTTGTTTTCTGAATGTTGAGCTTTAAACCAACTTTTTCGCTTTCCTCTTTCACTTTCATCAAGAGGCTCTTAAGTTCTTCTTCACTGTCTGCCATAAGGGTGGTATCATCTGCATATCTGAGATTATTGATATTTCTCCCAGCAATCTTGATTCCAGCTTGTGTTTCTTCTAGTCCAGCATTTCTCATGATGTGCTCTGCATAGAAGTTAAATAAGCAGGGTGACAATATACAGCCTTGACGTACTCTTTTTCCTATTTGGAACCAGTCTGTTGATCCATGTCCAGTTCTGACTGTTGCTTCCTGACCTGCGTACAGATTTCTCAAAAGGCAGGTTGAAGTGAAGTGAAGTTGCTCAGTCATGTCCAACTCTTTGCGACCCTATAGACTGTAGCCTACCAGGCTTTTCTGTACATGAGATTCTCTAGGCAAGAATATTGGAGTGGGTTACCATTTCCTTCTCCAGGGGATCTTCCTGACCCAGGGATCGAACCTGGGTCTCCCACATCAGAGGCAGATGCTTTAACCTCTGAGCCACCAGGGAAGCCCCCAAAAGGCTGGTTAGGTGGTCTGGCATAGGTGGTCTGATATTCCCATCTCTTTCAGAATTTTCCACAGTTTATTGTGATCCACATAGTCAAAGGCTTTGGCATAGTCAAGAAAGCAGAAATAGATGTTTTTCTGGAATTCTCTTGCTTTTTCCATGATCCAGCTCAGTCACCATCTGCAGTGATTTTGGGGCCCAAAAAAATAAAGTCTGACATCATTTCCACTGTTTCCCCATCTATTTCCCATGAAGTGATGGGACCAGATGCCATGATCTTTGTTTTCTGAATGTTGAGCTTTAAACCAACTTTTTCGCTTTCCTCTTTCACTTTCATCAAGAGGCTCTTAAGTTCTTCTTCACTGTCTGCCATAAGGGTGGTATCATCTGCATATCTGAGATTATTGATATTTCTCCCAGCAATCTTGATTCCAGCTTGTGTTTCTTCTAGTCCAGCATTTCTCATGATGTGCTCTGCATAGAAGTTAAATAAGCAGGGTGACAATATACAGCCTTGACGTACTCTTTTTCCTATTTGGAACCAGTCTGTTGATCCATGTCCAGTTCTGACTGTTGCTTCCTGACCTGCGTACAGATTTCTCAAAAGGCAGGTTGAAGTGAAGTGAAGTTGCTCAGTCATGTCCAACTCTTTGCGACCCTATAGACTGTAGCCTACCAGGCTTTTCTGTACATGAGATTCTCTAGGCAAGAATATTGGAGTGGGTTACCATTTCCTTCTCCAGGGGATCTTCCTGACCCAGGGATCGAACCTGGGTCTCCCACATCAGAGGCAGATGCTTTAACCTCTGAGCCACCAGGGAAGCCCCCAAAAGGCTGGTTAGGTGGTCTGGCATAGGTGGTCTGATATTCCCATCTCTTTCAGAATTTTCCACAGTTTATTGTGATCCACATAGTCAAAGGCTTTGGCATAGTCAAGAAAGCAGAAATAGATGTTTTTCTGGAATTCTCTTGCTTTTTCCATGATCCAGCGGATGTTGGCAATTTGATCTCTGATTCCTCTGCCTTTTCTAAAACCTGGCTTGCAGAATTTTGAGCATTACTTTACTAGCCTGTGAGATGAGTGCAATTGTGCAGTAGTTTGAGCATTCTTTGGCATTGCCTTTCTTTGGGATTGGAATGAAAACTGAACTTTTCCAGTCCTGTGGCCACTGCTGAGTTTTCCACATTTGTTGGCATATTGAGTGTAGCACTTTCACAGTATCATCTTCTAGGATTTGAAATAGCTCAACTGGGATTCCATCACTTCCACTAGCTTTGTTCGTAGTGATGCTTTCTAAGGCCCACTTGACTTCACATTCCAAGATGTCTGGCTCTAGATGAGTGAGCACATCATCATGATTATCTGGGTCATGACGATCTTTTTTGTACAATTCTTCCGTGTATTCTTGCCACCTCTTCTTAATATCTTCTGCTTCTGTTAGGTCCAGACCATTTCTGTCCTTTATTGAGCCCATCTTTGCATGAAATGTTCCCTTGGTATCTCTGATTTTCTTGAAGAGATCTCTAGTCTTTCCCATTCTGTTCTTTTCCTCTATTTCTTTGCATTGATCGCTGAAGAAGACTTTCTTATCTCTTTTTGCTATTCTTTGGAACTCTGCTTGGTCCCCCTTAACTTCTTGCAGACCACTGCAAGACCACTCAAAGGGCAATTTGAGAACCACAACCAAAGACATCTTCTCAAGGTTTCTGCAGGGAGGTGAAGAAGAAAGATCTTTTCTTTCCAATCCTGTCCTCCAGTTTGAAAGTGAACCAAGAGGTGCAAGGTGCTTGTAGTCTTCAGAAAGATTGCTCCTGGTCAGAATGTCAGGCAGTGTTTAGACACCTATGCAAACCGTGGGCTTTCATGAGGACTGCCTGTGAAGTGAATAGTCTTTCCTGGAACCAGAAGTCATTCCCCTCAGTAAAGCCAGAAGCTCAAAAAGTAGTAAACCAGATGCTTTCCTCTTTGGGTAACCTTTATCATCAAAGAGAAATCTTACTATTGATTCATGAAAGGATCAGCCCTTAAACTGAAATCACTGTTTGTTATGATTGCTGAGTATGCCAGGCAAAGATTTTGCTACAGAATACACTGGAACCTGTGCTTGAAAAGCAGTTTTCAGTCACTCTTTTAGTCTCAATTTCCTTATCTAAGAAATGAAAGTGAAAATAATACCAAATTCAGTGAAGTGTTGTTAATAAAATAATTAAAAGCTCTTAATAAATTTCAAAGCACTGTGAAAATAGAAGTTATTAATACTAGTCGCATTATGGAAATTTTCAAGTTAAACAAAACTTGTTTATGTCTCTCTGTGGAAATCTGGCAATCCAGATAGAAAACCTTTTAACAACATATAACCAATTTAATCCCTCAGCATAACCTGTGTACGAGCGTCAGCCTGTCAAAGCTGCCTTCTGTGCATAAGAATGATTCGTAGAAGCCCGAAGGTTGATTATAAAACCTCAAGTGTCTGCTTGCCTCGAGTCATTTTAGATGAGCTATTCAAAACACATCTAAGTAATCAGTTTCCTCTGATAGACAGGAGTAACAAGGAGAAAAGCTTGATTTCCCCTGCTGGAAGGAGGCACGCCCATTGTTGTCTACCTTTCCATAGATCATATTTCTAGCTCTTTGTTCTTACTTAACAATATGGCTTCAAGCTTAAAATTTATTATCAAATTTGTATGCTGGGGAAGACCATGTTAGTTACCTTACAAAAGTGTCCAAAAGCTCAGGCAGAAATGAAACCAATTAGGTCAGTTGGTATGTAATCTTTTCTAAATTTAAGGGTCTATTTATCATTTCAGAGGAGAATATTTTATACTGTATATTTGGCATCAAGTTCTTAAAAGTAGAATCTTATTAAAAGTATCATCAAATATTTACCTCAGTCTTGCCCATTCTGTCTTGATAAGAGAATACTTCCAATCCAAATTGTTAATTAATATCTAATTAAAATTCCAAAGCATCTTCTTGGATGCTGATGGAGCACAGGTTTCAGACCTAGACTGACACTGTTTTGTGTCAATTTAAGAAGTCTTGTCATTTCTCTGAGTCTTCTTTCCTCATCTACAAAAATCCTTCTTAATGAAATAAGAAATGAATAAAATGAGAAAATGAGAGTGAAAAGGTTGTAATCATTATATAAACATTAGTGACTGCTGTTGCTATTACCAGAAAGGTATTAGAATAAGAAATATTCAATTATTTTCTGTGACCCAAATGCAACAATTGATACCAATATTATTGTCACTTTTCCTCACCATCTCAGTGCAGTATGAACACCCATAGGAAAAAGATATATGTATTCTAAAATACAGATGAAATGATATGATGCCTGGGATTTGTTTAACAAATTTTTAAAAAGCAAGTTGTAAAAGAATACAAGCTATGTACTTCCTTGTAGAGAGATATAGATATGGAAACATGAACTAAATAGAGAGCAACAGAGGCAGAGACATGGAGAGTGATATAGATATAAGGTCTAATAATATCAAAGTGGAGGCAGAGATCAAGATGGCAGAAAAGAAGGACATGGAACTTACCTCCTCCTACAAATACATTAAAAATAACTACACATGTGAAACAATTTTCACAGAATACTATTGAATACTAGGAAAACTTACACAAGCAAAATTGCAAGAAAGATCATCATGTAACTGGGTAGGATAAAAGAAAATTGGAATCGGGATGGAAGGAGGGAGCTGTCAAAGAGGAAATTTTGCCTCACCCTAGGAACTCCCTTCATTGGCTGGGAGGCCAGCTGGAACAGATGGGAAGCTTCAGGGTCTTAGAGGAGAATGTGGCAGTTGGGCTCCAGCAGGCATAACAGAGAGACCAGCACAGAGGGTCCTGCCCACCTCCCTGGACTCCCCAGTCCAGGACATGCATCCACTGGTGTGCATGGGGGCTGAGTGCTGGAAACTTGGGCTCAGTGGACAGACCTGGGGAGAGGACTGGGTTGCTGCACAGAGACAGTCTGAAGGCGCTGGAGTGTGCTTTGAGCTGCAATCAGAAGCAGACATAGGAGAGATCTGGGGTCTGTCACAGGAGCCACATTGCTAATGGGTGCAAAGAGAGGTGGGGCCCTGCATAGCAGCCTTGTTCTCAGCATGTCCTTAGCAGGCACAGCCCCACCTCTGTGGGTTCTGGGAGCATGCAGCACCAGCGGATCCTCCCAACACGGAGGTGGGGCTGAAAACTGAGCCCATCCCAGGCCACACTCCGCCACCCTCCTCCGCCCCTAAACAACTTCAGAAGCAAGGCTGAAATCTGAGTCATCTCCCAGTGGCTATGCTACCACATGGATTTATATACTGCCAATGGCTTTGTAAGCTCAGTGCCTGCAGGACATTTGAGCAAATTACTGGTGCTCTCAAGGTTAGGGCAGGTCCAGCATTAACAGCTACAAGCTTTGCGGGCACATGTGCATGTGGAAGTGGGGCCTGAGATAATTGTATTGCTCCTACAGCAGGTCCAGGTGCATGACTATAGCTGTCCTGGGGCCTGACTTCAGCAAATCTGTGCCAATGAATCTGTGCTGGTGACTTTGGGAACACAGTGCCTAAGGAGCACCTAGATCTTCATTCCCATGTTTGAGGTGGGGTTGGAGGCACTGCCAACATATACTTTGTGAGGCCACACAACAAACAGTGGCAGGTGACACCATGGAGTGCACCTCCCAGTAGACATCTCCTGCAGAGGAACACACAGTGGCTCCTCTCCCAGTAGAAGTACTCCAGTCTCATCTACCTCACACTGCAGCTCAGAAACGGATCTGAGGGTTCCTACTCCAACAACTGGGGAGCAGATCCTGTACCAGACAGGGTTCTGACAACCGCAGAGCAAACAGGAGGCCCTGCTCAATATCCAGGGCAGGCTCTGGTCACCACAGTGCCAATCACACCAACAATCAGAGGGATAATAGCCAGCACACACTGAGGAAAGACATGGCAGGCACCCATATTAAAAACAGCCCTCACACCAAAAATATTAGGTTCATGCAACCAACACAGGGATGTTTTTGTGGGCTATTTCCACATTAAAAATTGACCATCAAGACCATAGTAGATAACGGTTTCTCCTAATCTCATAGAGTCAGAGAAATATAAATAAAATGAAGAAGAAGAGGAACCACTCTCAGCTAAAAGATCAAGAAAATTCTTCTGAAAGAACAAACGATAAAACAGAAGCTGAAGCTCCAGTACTTTGGTCACCTGATGTGAAGAGCTGACTCAGTGAAAAAGATCTTGGAGCTGAGTCAAACTGAAGGAGAAGAAGAAGGGGGTGGCAGAGGATGAGGTAGTTAGATAGTATCACCAACTCAATGGACATGAATTTGAGTAAATTCCAGGAGACAGTGGAGGACAGAGGAACCTGGTGCGCAGCAGTCTATGGGGTTGCAAAGAGTTGGACGTGACTTAGCAACCAAACAACTACTCTAGCCTGCTGCTGCTGCTAAGTCGCTTCAGTCGTGTCTGACTCTGTGCGATCCTATAGATGGCAGCCCATGAGGCTCCCTCGTCCCTGGGATTCTCCAGGCAAGAACACTAGAGTGGGTTGTCATTTTCTTTTCCAATGCATGGAAGTGAAAAGTGAAAGTGAAGTCGTTCAATCGTGTCCGACTCTTAGCGACCCCATGGACTGCGGCCCACCAGGCTCCTCCGTCCATGGGATTTTCCAGACAAGAGTGCTGGAGTGGGGTGCCATTGCTACCAGATCCCAAATTCAAAAAGGAGGGAATAAAATACTGAAAGAATTAAGGAAGACTATCAATAGAAATGCAGATTACTGTAAAATGTAACTAGAAGCTATAGAGAAGAGCCAATTAAAATTTAAAAACTTATTTGCCGAGACAAAAGCCAAGCTAAAGGTAATAAATAGCAAAATGAATAATGCAGAAGAACAAATAAGTGATCTAGAAGACAGAATAATGGAAATCACCCAATCAGAACAGCAGACAGAAAGACGAATGAAAAAAATGAAAGCAATATATGAGACCTATGGAATAATATAAAGCATGCCAATCTACACACACAAGGATGCCAGAAGGTGAAGAAAAGAAAACAGAGGATTGAAACTAAGTCTATAGAAATGATGGCTAAAAACTTCCCAAACCTAAAAATGAAAGAGATATCCAAGTACAGGAAGCACAGTGAGTCCCAAACAAGATGAACCCAAACAAACCTACACTAAGATATATTATAATTAAAATGGCAAAAGTTAAGGGTGAAGAGAGGATTCTAAAGTCAGACAGAGAAAAACAAAGAGTTAGTTACAAAGGAACCCCCACAGGCCAACTGACTTCTCTACAGAAATATCACAAGCCAGGAGAGAGTGGCAAGATATACTCAAGGCCTTGAAAGGGAAAAAATTTTCAACCTAGGATATTCTACCCAAGATTATCCTGTTCCTTAGGCCAAAAAAAAAAAAAAAAAATCCATGAGGCTCCCTCGTCCCTGGGATTCTCCAGGCAAGAACACTAGAGTGGGTTGTCATTTTCTTTTCCAATGCATGGAAGTGAAAAGTGAAAGTGAAGTCGTTCAATCGTGTCCGACTCTTAGCGACCCCATGGACTGCGGCCCACCAGGCTCCTCCGTCCATGGGATTTTCCAGACAAGAGTGCTGGAGTGGGGTGCCATTGCTACCAGATCCCAAATTCAAAAAGGAGGGAATAAAATACTGAAAGAATTAAGGAAGACTATCAATAGAAATGCAGATTACTGTAAAATGTAACTAGAAGCTATAGAGAAGAGCCAATTAAAATTTAAAAACTTATTTGCCGAGACAAAAGCCAAGCTAAAGGTAATAAATAGCAAAATGAATAATGCAGAAGAACAAATAAGTGATCTAGAAGACAGAATAATGGAAATCACCCAATCAGAACAGCAGACAGAAAGACGAATGAAAAAAATGAAAGCAATATATGAGACCTATGGAATAATATAAAGCATGCCAATCTACACACACAAGGATGCCAGAAGGTGAAGAAAAGAAAACAGAGGATTGAAACTAAGTCTATAGAAATGATGGCTAAAAACTTCCCAAACCTAAAAATGAAAGAGATATCCAAGTACAGGAAGCACAGTGAGTCCCAAACAAGATGAACCCAAACAAACCTACACTAAGATATATTATAATTAAAATGGCAAAAGTTAAGGGTGAAGAGAGGATTCTAAAGTCAGACAGAGAAAAACAAAGAGTTAGTTACAAAGGAACCCCCACAGGCCAACTGACTTCTCTACAGAAATATCACAAGCCAGGAGAGAGTGGCAAGATATACTCAAGGCCTTGAAAGGGAAAAAATTTTCAACCTAGGATATTCTACCCAAGATTATCCTGTTCCTTAGGCCAAAAAAAAAAAAAAAAAAAATTAACTTGCAGTTTTAGCAAAAACTAAAAAAATACAGCAATATTAACCTATTCTAAAAGAAATATTGAAAGGTCTTTTCTAAGTAGAAAAGAAGCAAGAAACTATAGAAAATAGAAAATCACAGTTGGAAAGTAAATCATTTAAACAAGCCAGTAGACAGATTAAAAAAAAAATAATTCCCATGAGAGTGATGGAAACTACAATGAACAGGAAAAGGATAAGCATGAAAATATAAAAGAAGACATCAAAATAACAAAAGGTGGAGGAGTGAGTGAGAAACTATAGATTTATTTTTTAGAATGTGTTTGAGCCTATATGATTATCAGTCTAAAGAAAATAGCAGGTATCCCTGGTGGCTCAGTGGTGAAAAATTCACCTGCCAATGCTAGAGACGTTGATTTGATCCCTGATCCAGGAAGATCCCACAAGCCACATGGCAACTCAACCACAACTATTAAGCCTGTGCTCTAGAGCTCAGAAACTACAACGACTGAGTCCACCTGCTGCAGCTACCGAAGCCCAAGCACCCTGGAGCCCATGCTCCACAACAAGAGAAGCCAGCACAGTGAGAGCCTGCACGCTGCGACTGGAGGGCAACCCCTGCTTGCCACAGCTAGAGAAAAGCCCATGCAGCACCAACACCCAGCACAACCAAAATGAATATGTAGATAAAACTACTGAAAAGAAGGAAATAGGTAGAGTGATGGGCTAACATACTTGAAAAACAGGGTAACCACAAATCGAAACCACACAATAGATTCACAAAAGCCTAAAGAAAAGAACGTGAGTACAACACAAGAGAAAATCATCAAACTACAAAAGGAAAAACAGAAAGGAACAAAGAAGAAATATAAAATCAACTGGAAAACAAGGTTTAAAATGGCAATAAACACATATTTATCAATAATTACTTTAAATGTCAATGGACAAAATGCTCCAATCAAAATACATGGAGAGACAGACTGGACAATAAAACAAGAACATAAAATATGCTGCCTATATCAGATCCACTTTAGGGCAAAGGACACACATAGATTGAAAGTGAGGGGATGGAAAAAGATATTTCTTGCAATAGAAATTACAAGAAAGTGGGGGTACCAATACTCATATCAGATGAAACAGACTTTAAAACAAAGGCTATAAGAAATATAAAGAGGGACAGTACATAATCATAAAGGGATCAATACAAAAAGAAAATATGATGCCTGTTAATATATATGCATCCCAATATAGGAGCACTACATGACTGAGTGACTGAACTGAACTGAACTGAAACACATAAATACTAACACAGCCATGCTACAGTCCACGGGGTTGCAGACCTGGACACAACTGAGCAACTGAACAACACAGACATAAAGGGAGAAATTAAAGGGAATAAAATAAAAATAAGACTCTTTATCACCCTACTGGTATCAATGGACAGATCTTCCAGAGAATCAATAATGCAACAGAGACCCTAAATGACACAATAGACTAGTTAGATTTAACTGGTATTTTCAGAACACTGCATCCAAAGAAAAAGAAACCAAAGCAAAAACACATTCTTTTCAAGTGCACATACAACACTCTCTAGAACAGATCTCATACTAGGGGCCAAAACAAGCCTCATCACATTTAAAATCATAGAAATTATTTCAAGCATCTCTTCTGGTCACAACCGCATGAAACCATTTATAGTAATCAACAAGAGAAAGAGAAGTGAGAAAAAAATTACATGGAGAATAAACAACATGCTACTAAAAACCCAACTGGTCAACAATAAAATAACAAAAGAAATTTAAAAATACCTTATGCCAAATGACAATGAAAACACAACCATACAACATCTATATGAGGTAGCAAAAGCAGTGCTTAGATGGAAATTCATAATGATATAAGCCTTACTCAAAAAAACAAGAAAAATCCCCAATAAATAATCTAACCTACCACCTAAAAGAATTAGAAAAATAAGCACAACAAAACCTAAAGTTAGCAGATGGAAGTAACTAATAGAGATTAGAGAGGAAATAAACAAAATAGAGATTTTCAAAAATAGGAAAAAAAAAATCAGTGAAACCAAAAGCTGGTTCCTTGAAAGGGGGAAAAAAAAATCAACCAACCTGTGGCCAGGCACACCAAGAAAAAAAGAGACAGGCCTCAAATGAAAAAAACTAAGAAATGGAAGAGAAGTAACAACTGATATCACAGAAATACAAAAAAAGACATAAGAGAATACTATGAACAATTACATGTGAACAAATTGGACAACCTAGAAGAAATCAGCAAGTTTCTAGAAAAATACAGCCCACCAAAACTGAATCAAGAAGAAATAGATAATTTGAACAGACTAATCACTGGAAGTAAAACAGAATCTGTAATTTTAAAAACTCCCTGCAAACAAAAATCCAGAACCATTTAGCTTCACTGGAGAATTCTACCAAACATACGGAGAAGAATTTATATTGATTCTTCTCAAACACTTCCAAAAGATTGAAGAGGAAGGAACACTCTCAAAGTTATTCTAAGAAGTCATCATTAAGTTCAGTTCAGTCACTCAGTCGTGTCCAACTCTTTTTGATCCCATGCACTGCAGTACACCAGGCTTCCCTGTCCATCACAACTCCCAGAGTTTGCTCAGACTCATCTCCATCGAGTTGGTGATGCCATCCAACTATCTCATTCTTTGTCATCTCCTTCTCCTTCTGCCTTTCCCAGCATCAGGATCTTTTCCAATGAGTCAGTTCTTCGAATTAGCTGGTCAAAGTATTAGAGTTTCAGCTTCAGCATCAGTCCTTCCAATGAATATTCAGGACTGATTTTCTTTAGGATTGACTGGTTGGATCTCCTTGCTGTCCAGGCGACTCTCAAGAGTCTTCTCCAACACCACAGTTCAAAAGCATCAATTCTTCAGCACTCAGCTTTCTTTATAATCCAACTCTCACATCCGTGACTACTGGTAAAGCCAAAGCTTTGACTAGATGGACCTTTGTTGGCAAAGTAATATCTCTGCTTTTTAATATACTATCTAGGTTGGTCACAGCTTTTCTTCCAAGAAGTAAGTGTCTTTTAATTTCACTACTGCAGTCACCATCTGCAGTGATTTTGGAGCACCCCGAAATAAAGTCTCTCACTGTTTCCATTGTTTCCCCTATTTGCCATGAAGTGATGGAACTGGATGGCATGATCTTAGTTTTCTAAATGTTGAGTTTTAGGCCAACGTTTTCACTCTCCTCTTTCACTTACATTAAGAGGTTCTTCACCTAGAACCAGACATCCTGAAATGTGAAATCAAGTGGGCCTTAGAAAGAATGACTATGAACAAAGCTAGTGGAGGTGATGGAATCCCAGTTGAACTATTTCAAATCCTAGAAGATGATACTGTGAAAGTGCTACACTCAATATGCCAACAAATGTGGAAAACTCAGCAGTGGCCACAGGACTGGAAAAGGTCAGTTTTCATTCCAATCCCAAAGAAAGGCAATGCCAAAGAATGCTCAAACTACTGCACAATTGCACTCACCTCACATGCTAGTAAAGTAAGGCTTGAAATTCTTCAAGCCAGGCTTCAGCAGTACGTGAACTGTGAACTTTCAGCTGGTTTTAGAAAAGGCAGAGGAACCAGAGATCAAATTGCCAACATCTGCTGGATCATGGAAAAAGCAAGAGAGTTCCATAACAATGTCTACTTCTGCTTTATTGACTATGTCAAAGCCTTTGACTGTGTGGATCACAAGAAACTGTGGAAAATTCTTCAAGAGATGGGAATACCAGACCACCTGACCTGCCTCTTGAGAAACCTGTATGCAGGTCAGGAAGCAACAGTTAGAACTGGACATGGAACAACAGACTGGTTCCAAATAGGAAAAGGAGTACGTCAAGGCTGTATATTGTCACCCTGCTTATTTAACTTCTATGCAGAGTACATCATGAGAAACGCTGGACTGGAAGAACCACAAGCTGGAATCAAGATTGCCGGGAGAAATATCAATAACCTCAGATATGATGACACCACCCTTATGGCAGAAAGTGAAGAGGAACTAAAAAGCCTCTTGATGAAAGTGAAAGAGGAGAGTGAAAAAGTTGGCTTAAAGCTCAACATTCAGAAAGCAAAGATCATGGCATCTGGTCCCATCACTTCATGGCAAACAGATGGGGAAACAGTGTAAACAGTGTCAGACTTTATGTTTGGGCTCCAAAATCGCTGCAGATGGTGACTGGAGCCATGAAATTAAAAGACACTTACTCCTTGGAAGGAGGGTTATGACCAACCTAGATAGTATATTCAAAAGCAGAGACATTACTTTGCTGACTAAGATCTCTCTAGTCAAGGCTATGGTTTTTCCAGTGGTCATGTGTGGATGTGAGAGTTGGACTGTGAAGAAAGCTGAGTGCCAAAGAATTGATGCTTTTGAACTGTGGAGATCAGCCCTGGGTGTTTTTTGGAAGGACTGATGCTAAAGCTGAAACTCCAGTACTTTAGCCACCTGATGGGAAGAGTTGACTCACTGGAAAAGACCCTGATGCTGAGAGGGATTGGGGGCAGGAGGAGAAGGGGATGACAGAGGATGAGATGGCTAAATGGCATCACGGACTCGATGGATGTGAATTTGAGTAGACTCTGGGAGTTTTTGATGGACAGGGAGGCCTGGCGTGCTGCAATTCATGGGGTCACAAAGAGTTGGACATGACTGAGCAACTGAACTGAACTAAAGTAGTTCTTCTTCCCTTTATGCCATAAAGGTGGTGTCATCTGCATATCTGAGGTTATTGATATTTCTCCCAGCTGTCTTGTTTCCACCTGGTTCTTTATCTAGCCCAGCATTTCACATGATGTGCTCTGCATATGTTTGATAAACAGGATGACAATATATAGCCTTGAGGTACTCCTTTCCCAATTTGGAACCAGTCTGTTGTTCCATGTTCAGTTCTAATTGTTGCTTCTTGACCTGCATACAGGTTTCTCAAGAGGCAAGTTAGGTGGTCTGATATTTCCATCTCTTTAAAAATTTTCCACATTTTGTTGTGATCCACACAGTCAAAGATTGTGGTATAGTCAATAAGGCAGAAGTAGCTGTTTTTCTGAAACTCTCTTGCTTTTTCTCTATGATCCAATGGATGTCAGCAATGAAAACCAGTCACAGAAAACTAATCAAACCAATCTCATTGACCACAGCTTTGTCTAATTGAATGAAACCATGAGCCATGCTCATCGATATAGTGCCACCCAAAACAGATGGGTCATGATGGAGAATTCTGACAAAACATGGTTCACTGGAGAAGAGAATCACAAACCACTTCAGTATTCTTGCCTTGAGAACCTGATGAACAGTATGAGGCCATCACTAATTACCCTGATAACAAAATCAGGCAAAGATAGTACTGCTGCTGCTGCTGCTAAGTCATTTCAGTCGTGTCTGACTCTGTGCGACCCCATAGACGGCAGCCCACCAGGCTCCGCCATCCCTGGGATTCTCCAGGCAAGAACACTGGAGTGGGTTGCCATTTCCTTCTCCAGTGCATAAAAGTGAAAAGTGAAAGGGAAGTCACTCAGTCGTGTCCGACTCTTCGCAACTCCATGGACTGCAGCCCACCAGGCTCCTCCATCCATGGGATTCTCCAGGCAAGAGTACTGAAGTGGGTTGCCATTGCCTTCTCCAAAGATAGTTACTACCCTCCCAAAATTATAGGCCAATATCTTTGATAAATATCGATGCAAAAATTCTCAACAAAATATTGGGAAACTAAATCCAACAACACATAAAAACATACACCACAACCAAGTTGGATTCATCCCAGGGTCACAAGGATGTTCAACATATGCAAATAAAATAATGTGATACACCACATCAACAAAAGAAAAGGCAAAACCACAAGATCATCTCAGCAGATGCAGAAAAATTACTTTATAAAATTCAACATCTATCTTTGATTTTTTTAAAATAAAAGCTCTTACCAAATGATTAGAGGGAATATATCTCAACATAACCTACAGCCAACATAATACTCAATGGTGGAAAACATCCCACTAAAATCTAGAGCAAGACAAGGATGCCCGCTCTCACCATCTCTATTCAACATAGTATTCAAAGTCCTAGCCATAGCAATCAGACAACACAAATAAATTAAAGGTATCAAGCTGGAAGGGAAAAGGTAAAATTGTCATTATATGACTATGATATGATAATTCTTTTTCACATTTCCCCTCTTTTATTTTTTTTTTAATTTTTATTTTTACTTTATTTTACTTTATAATACTGTATTGGTTTTGCTCTTGTTATAACCATATGTTACTAAAGACAGAAATCATTTCTATAATTATCAATAGCACCAAATTGTTAAAAACTACTTGGCTAAGCCTAGACATCTGGGTACCAGTTGCCTGACATTCATGTTTATTTTTAGAACAAGTATAATCTCCCTGGTCTATTAATACTCAAGATGTCACTTCTCAACTATTTCTATTAATAACAGAGTTCAGATGGCCTATTCCACTGGACAGGAACACCTATGCCCTGACCCTTTATTGTCCACAATCAAAAACGTTATACAACATAACTTGCTTCTTATTCCTGCTTTGACCCTGAGTCATAATAATTCTCTGACTGATCATAGTAAGTTATGTAGTTCTGTATGTGATCGATGATGATAATGGTGCAAATCTAGATAGGACAAGAATCAACAAGAATGAATACCTCCTTGAACCATAAAAATTCAATAAAGACAGGTAGTACGGAGAATTTTGGAAATTATTTATGGAAAGGTCCGGGAATATCCCAATGAGTGACCTGTCGATGAAAATATTCCCCCACAGATTAAATCATGGCCAGGGCAGCTCCCACCTTCAGCAACCCCTGAAAGAAGCTCTGGATGGATGTTAGGATGGAGGTACTCTGTGATTTGGAATTTTGACAGAGCAGGCCAAGACAGACAATCTCTAGAGAAGTCTTTATGAGCTCTGAATCTTCCATCTTCTCATACCTAGAGAAACATTAATTTCATTCACAGTAACACTTTTTTTGGCAATAAAGGGAAAATTCGTATTAAGAGCCAAAATATGCCTTCACTGGTGGTGCAATATTTTATTGTTGTTGTTTTGTTTTAATTTTACTTTTACTTTATTTTACTTTACAGCACTGTATTGGTTTTGCCATACGTTGACATGAATCTGCCACGGTGTATATGAGCTCCCAATCCTGAATCCCCCTCCCTCCTCCCACCCCATATCATCTCTCTGGATCATCCCAGTGCACCAGCCCCAAGCATCCTGTATCCTGTATCAAACAGGCTGGTGCTTCGTTTCTTACATGATAGTATACATGTTTTGGTACCATTCTCCCAAATCATCCCACCCTCACCCTCTCCCTCAGAGTCCAAAAGTCCATTCTATACATCTGTGTCTCTTTTGCTGTCTCACATACAGGGTCATCATTACCATCTTTCTAAATTCCATATATATGTGTCAATATACTGTATTGGTGTTTTTCTTTCTGGCTCACTTCATTCTGTATAACAGGCTCCAGTTTCATCCACCTCATTAGAACTGATTCAAATGTATTCTTTTCAATGGCTGAGTAATACTCCATTGTGTATATGTACCACAGCTTTCTTATCCATTCACCTGCTGATGGACATCTAGGTTGCTTCCATGTCCTGATATTACAAACAGTGTTGCAATGAACATTGGGGTACACGTGTCTCTTTCAATTCTGGTTTCCTCGGTGTGTATGCCCAGCAGTGGGATTGCTGGGTTATAAGGCAGTTCTATTTCCAGTTTTTTAAGGAATCTCCACACTGTTCTCCATCATGGCTGTACTAGTTTGCATCCCCACCAACAGTGTAAGACGGTTCCCTTTTCTCCACATCCTCTCCAGCATTTATTGCTTGTAGACATTTGGATCGCAGCCATTCTGACTGGTGTGAAATGGTACCTCATTGTGGTCTTGATTTGCATTTCTCTGATAATGAGTGATGTTGAGCATCTTTTCATGTGTTTGTTAGTCATCTGCATGTCTTCTTTGGAGAAATGTCTGTTTAGTTCTTTGACCCATTTTTTGATTGGGTCATTTATTTTTCTGGAGTTATGCTGCATAAGTTGCCTGTATGTCTTTGAGATTAGTTGTTTGTCAGTTGCTTCATTTGCTATTGTTTTCTCTCATTCCGAAGGCTGTCTTTTCACCTTGCTTATAGTTTCCTTTGTTGTACAGAAGCTTTTAATTGTACTTAGATCCCATTTGTTTATTTTTGCTTTTATTTCCAGTATTCTGGGAGGTGGATCATAGAGGATCCTGCTGTGATATATGTCAGAGAGTGTTTTGCCTGTGTTCTCCTCTAGGAGTTTTATAGTTTCTGGTCTTACGTTTAGATCTTTAATCCATTTTGAGTTTATTTTTGTGTATATCTCAACATAATAAACACTATATATGACAAACCCACAGCAAACATTATCCTCAATGGTGAAAAATTGAAAGCATTTTCCCTAAAGTCAGGAACAAGACACTGGTGGCTCAATATTGTAAAAATCTGTCTGCCAATCCAGGAGACACCAGTTCCACGCCTGGTCAGGAATGATCCCACGTTCTGCGGAGCAAACTAAGTGCATTCACCACAACTGTGGAGGCTATGATCTAGGGCTCAAAGCTTAAACTTCTGAGCCCAAATGCCACAAATACTGAAGCCTGAACTTCCTACAGCCTGTGCTCTGCAACAAGAGAAATGACCACAATGAGAAGTCCGTGAACTGGAACTGGAAAGTAGCCCCCACTTGCTGCAACTAGTGAAAAACCTGTGTAGGAGTGAAGAACAGTTCAGCACAAAATATCAATACAATTTTCTAAGAAAAGACTCATAGTAGAGTAGCTCAGGTACAGACATCAAAGGAAATATCTAGGTGACAATAGGGATGTGATCTCTGACAAGTACTTGTATTGTGAAGAATTTCAGCTTTCTGAGCTATCTCAGGTTTGAGATCCTAAAAGGCACTCTCAACACAATGACTGCAGGCACCTAGGGACATCAACCTTATTTTAAAGGTTTTCTCTTGGAACTGTTATATGTTTGGACAATTAAATGGCTATAACCATATGTTAATAAAGTGAGAAAACTCTTCTGTAGTTACCAATAGCACAAAATTGTTGAAACCTACTTGGATTAAGCTAGACTTCTGAATACCAGGATACAAGTCACTTGACAATGTCAAGTCTACATTAGGATACAAGCTTATTTATTTTACTAAAGGTATGATCTCCCTGGTCTATTAATGCTCAACTTGTCAATCCTCAACTACTTCTTTTAATAACTGAGTCCAGATGACTTCATTCCATTGGATAGGAGCACCCATGCACTGACCCTCCATGGTCCACAATCAAAATAATTTTGCAATATAACTTGCTTCTCATTCTTGATTTGACCCAGGCTACAATCATTCTCTTACTGATCATTGCAAGTTATGTCATTCTGTATGTGATTGGTGACAATAATGGTGTCATTCTAGATAAGGGGAAAAGAGATAAGAAAGAATACTTTCCTAAACCATGAGAGTTCAATAAAGATAGGTAGTATAGAGAATTCTGGATATTGTTTATGGAAAGGTCCAGTAACAGCCCATTGAGTGATCCATCATTGAAAATATTCCCCAAACCCTGGAATGAGCATTCCCAGCAACAAATGACTAAATGGTTGTGAAAATCTTCCAAATCATAGTCAAATATATGACCCTGAAGGGTCTGTGCCACCTGAAAATTGGCACTTTCCATGTGCCTCTATAAAGATTAGGTCATAGCCACTGCAACTGTTTCAACACCCCCTGAAGGGAGTTCTGGGTGGATATCAGGAGTGAGTCACTTTGTGATCTGAAATTCTGATACAGCAGGCAAGATACATAATTTCTGGAGAAGACTTTATGAGTTGTGATTCTTTCATCTTCTCATAGCTAGAGAAACACTGATTTCCTTGACAGTCACACTTCTTTTGACTATGAAGGGGAAAACTATAATCAAAAGTTAAATAGGTCTTCCCTGCGGCTCAGTAGTAAAGAATCCACCTGCCAGTGTGGGAGAATGCAGTTCTTGCTTGATCTGGGAAGATCTCACATTCCCTGGAGCAAAATAAGCTCATTCACCACAACTGTGGAATTGGTGCTCTAGAGCTTGGGGCTTCAATGTCTGACACCAAATGCCACAAATACTGAGGCCTCAACACTCTATAGCCTGTGCTCAGCAACAAGGTGAAGGTGAAGTTGCTCAGTCATGTCCGACTCTTTGCGACCCCATGGACTGTAACCTACTAGGCTTCTCTTTCCATGGGATTCTCAAGGCAAGAATACTGGAGTGGATTGCCATTTCCTTCTCCAGTGGCAGCAACAAGAGAAACCACCAAAATTAAGCTGGTGCACAGGAAAGAGGAAGTAGCCATTACTGGCTATAACGAAGAGTCCTTGTTGCTGAGTCATGTCCGACTCTTTGCGACCCCATGGACTGTAACCTACTAGGCTTCTCTTTCCATGGGATTCTCAAGGCAAGAATACTGGAGTGGATTGCCATTTCCTTCTCCAGTGGCAGCAACAAGAGAAACCACCAAAATTAAGGTGGTGCACAGGAAAGAGGAAGTAGCCATTACTGGCTATAACGAAGAGAAAAAAAAAAAAAGGTGCAGGAATGAAGAGCACTCATCCCAGAAAAATTAATAAAGTTTTCTTAGAAAAGAGCCATAATAGAGTCACTGTGGATCAGACATCCAAGGATATAACTAGGTGACAATAGGGGTGTGAACTCTGACAAGTCCTTGTACTGTAAAGAATTTCAGCTTTCTGAGTTCTGTCAAATTTGAGATGATAACAGATTTGAGAATGGTCTCAACACAATGGCTGGTGACAGCAACCTTATTTTTAAAGATCTTCTCTTGGAACTCATATGTTTAGAAAGTGAAATTGCTACATGTACGTGCTCAGTCGATTAAGTTGTGTCTGACTCTTTGTGACCCCATGGACTGTAGCCCAACAGACTCCTCTGTGCATGGAATTCTCCAGGCAAGATGCTGGAGTGGTATGCCATTCCCTCCTCCCAGGAATCTTGCCCACCTAGGGATCGAAACTGCGTCTCCTATATCTCCTGCATTGCAGATGGTTTCTTTCCTGCTGAGCCACCAGGGAAACCCAAAATAGCTATAAAAAATATTAATAAAGGCAGAAAATACTTACATAATGACCAGTAACCCCTTTCATGGTGAAAATCTACTTTGGTAAGCCTAGACACCTGAGTACCAAGGTGTCACCTGACAGTATCAAGTCTACATTAGGATGCACGCTTAGTTTTCTAACAAGGAAGATTTCCCTGGTCTATTAATATTCAAGTTGTCAGTCCTCAACAAACCCTATTCACAGTGGACTCCAGATGACCCAATTCCACTGGACAGGAACAATGAGCACTGACCCTCTACTGTCCACAATCAAAACTGTTATGCAATGTAACTTGCTTCTTATTCCTTCTTTGACTCCAGGTCACAATAATTCTCTTACTGATCTTTGCAAATTATGTAGTTCTGTATGTGATAGATGACGATAACAGTGTAACTCTAGATATGGGAAGGAGCAACAAGATGGCATATTTCCCTGGACCAGAAGAGTTTAATAAAGATAGGTCATGCAGAGTATTTTGGACACTCTTTTATGGAAAAGTCCAGGAACAGTGCATTGAGTGATCTGTCAATGAAAATCTTCCCCTAACCCAAGAATGAGCATTCCCAGCACCAAACAACTGAATTGTCGTGAAAAGCCTCCAAATCATAGTCAAACATATAACCCTGAAGGGGCTGTGATGACTGAAAATTGGCACTTGTCATGTGCCTCTACAAAGATTAAATTCTGACTCACCTTCAACATTCCCTGAAAGGAGTTCTGATTGGGCATTAGATTGAGGCGTTCTGATCTGGAATCCTGACAGAGCAGGCCAAGACAAAAACAATTTCTAGAGAAGTCTTTATGAGCCCTGATTCTTCCATTTTCTCATTCCTGGAGAAACACTACGAATGTTTTCAATGACAGTAACACTTTTTTTTTGGCAATGAAGGGTAAATTTATATTAAGAGCCAAAATATGCCTTCACTGGTGGCTCAGTATTTAAATTATCTGTCTGCCAATCCAAGAGACACCAGTTCCATGCTTGGTCAGGGATGAGTCCACATTCTGCGGAGCAAACTAAGTGTGTTCACAACAACTGTGGAGCCTATGATCTAGGGCTCAAAGCTTCAACTTCTGAGCCCAAATGCCACAAATACTGAAGCCTGAATGCCCTACAGCCTGTGTTCAACAACAAGAGAAGCCACCACAATAAGAAGTCCATGTACTGGAACTAGAAATTAGCCCCCACCTGCTGCAACTTGTGGAAAAACCCATGCAGGAACAAAGAACAGCATAGCACCAAAAAATTAATAAAATGTTCTAACAGTCATAGTAGAGTAGCTCAGGTTCAGACATCCAAGGAATTATCTAGGTGACAATAGGGGTGTGAGCTCTACAAGTCCCTGTGTTGTTAAGAATTTCAGATTTCTGAGCTCTGTCAGATTTGATATGCTAACAGGCACTCTCAACACAATGGCTGCAGGCAACTAGTGACATCAACTTTATTTTTAAAGGTCTCCACTTGGATCTATTATCTATTGAGACAATGAAATTTCTATAACCATATGTTAATAAAAAAGGGAAAGCTCTTATCTACCAATAACACAAAAAATGTTAAAATCTACTTGGATATAGTTAGACTTCTGAGTACCAGGATACAAGTTGCTGGACAGTTTCAAGTCTACATTAAGATACATGTTTTACTAATATTATCTCCCTAGTCTCATAATATTCAACTTGTCAATCCTCAACTACTTCTATTAATAACTGAATCCAGATGGCCTTATTCCATCAGACAGAAAACCCACACACTGACCACAAACAAAATTGTTATGCAA
The DNA here is from genome assembly GCA_006408675.1 of Madoqua kirkii. Lineage (NCBI taxonomy): Eukaryota > Metazoa > Chordata > Mammalia > Artiodactyla > Bovidae > Madoqua > Madoqua kirkii. The sequence goes on along the minus strand of SJYC01044530.1, from coordinate 4,852 downwards.
CATAACTTGCGTCTCATTCCTGCTTTGACCCCTAGTTACAATAATTCTCTTAAATGATGGTTGCAAGAAACAAGAAAAAAATACTTCCCTGAACCACACAAGTTCAATATAGACATGCAGTCTGGAGGATTTGGGATACCATTTATGGAAAGGTCCTGGAACAGACCACGGAGTGACCTGTCAATGAAAATATCCCCCAAACCCTGGAGTGAGCATTCCCAGCGCCAAATGACTAAAATGATCATGACAATCCTCCAAACCATAGTCAAATATATGCCCTGAAAGGGCTGTGCCACCTGAAAATTGGCACTTGCCATGTACCTCTACAAAGACTAAATCATGGCCACTGGAACTGCTCACCTTCAACACCCCCTGAAAGGAGTTCTGGATGGACATCAGGAGTGAGCCACTCTGTAATGTGGAATTCTGACAGAGCGGGCTAAGAGATAGATAATTTCTGGAGAAGATTTTGAGTCCTGATTCTTGCATCTTCTCATAGCTAGAGAAACACTTTGACAGTGACATTTATTTGGCTATGAAGGGGAAAATTACAATCAAAAGACAAAAGAGAACTTCCCTGGTGATTCAGTTGTAAAAGAATCTCTGTCAGTTTAGAAGATAGGAGTCAGTCCCTGATCTGGGAAGATCTCACATTCCCTGGAGCAAAATAAGCCTGTTCACCACAAATGTTGAGCCTGTGTTCAACATCTGACCCCAAATACCACAAATACTAAGGCCTCAACACGCTACAGCCTGTGTTCCACAATAAGAGAAGCCACCACAATGAAACCCACACGCTGGAACTAGGAAATAGCCCCCATTGACTATAACTAGGGAAAAACCAGTACAGGAATGAAGAACAGGTCAGCCCACCCCCCAAAATTAATATTTTCTTAGAAAAGAGTCATAATAGAGTCACTGTGGATCAGACAGCCAAGGAAATAACTATGTGAGAATAGGGGTGAGATTCTGACAAACTCTTGTATTGTGAAGAATTTCAGCTTTCTGAGCTCTGGAAGATTTGAGATAACAGCCATTCTCAACACAATGGTTGCTAACATCTGGTGATAATCTTATTTTTAAAGATCTCCTCTTGGAACTTTTGTATGTTTAGACTGTGAAATTTCTATAACCATATATTAAGGAACAGAAAAATCCCTTGTGCAATAGCCCCATTAATGGTTAAACCTACTTGAATAGAATAACACTAGACTTCAGAGTACTGACACTGTCCACTCTGCATTAGGATACATGCTTATTTTACTAACAAGTATGATCTCCCTGGTCTATTAATATTCAGATGTCACTCAACAACTTCTATTAATAACTGAGTCCAGATGGCCTCATTCCATACGAAAGGAACACCCATGCACTGCCCCTTTATTTTTTACAATCAAAATTGTACTGCAACTTTACTTGCCTCTTATTCCTGCTTTGACCCCTAGTTACAATAATTCTCTTACTGATCAGTACAAGTTACGTAGTTGTGCATGTGATCAACGATGAGAACACTGTAACTATATATATGGGAAGATACAACAGGATGGAATATTTCCCTGGAACACAGTTCAGTCGCTTAGTCGTGTCCAACTCTTTGCGACCCCAAGAACTGCAGCACGCCACACCTCCCTATCTATCACCAACTCCCAGAGTTCACTCAGACTCGCATCCATTGAGTCAGTGATGCCATCCACCCATCTTATCCTCTGCTGTCCCCTTCTCCTCCTGCCCCCAATCCCTCCCAGCATCAGAGTCTTTTCCAATGAGTCAACTCTTCGCATGAGCTGGCCAAAGTACTGGAGTCTCAGCTTTAGCATCATTCCTTCCAAAGAAATCCCAGGGCTGATCTCCTTCAGAATGGACTGGTTGGATCTCTTTGCAGTGCAAGGGACTCTCAAGAGTCTTCTCCAACACCATAGTTCAAAAGCATCAATTCTTCAGCGCTCAGCCTTCTTCACAGTCCAACTCTCATATCCATACTGACCACTGGAAAAACCATAGCCTTGACTAGACAGACTTTTGTTGGCAAAGTAATGTCTCTGATTTTAAATATGCTATCTAGTTTGGTCATAACTTTTCTTCCAAGGAGTAAGCGTCTTCTAATTTCATGGCTGCAGTCACCACCTGCAGTGATTTTGGAGCCCCCCAAAATAAAGTGTGACAGTATTTCCACTGTTTCCCCATCTATTTCCCATGAAGTGATGGGACCAGATGCCATGATCTTTATTTTCTGAATGCTCATCAAGAGGCTTTTTAGCTCCTCTTTACTTTCTGCCATAAGTAAAGTAATGTCTCTGCTTTTGAATATACTATCTAGGTTGGTCATAACTTTCCTTCCAAGGAGTAAGCGTCTTTTAATTTCATGGCTGCAGTCACCATCTGCAGTGATTTTGGAGCCCAGAAAAATAAAGTCTGACACTGTTTCCACTGTTTCCCCATCTATTTCCCATGAAGTGATGGGACCAGATGCCATGATCTTTATTTTCTGAATGCTCATCAAGAGGCTTTTTAGCTCCTCTTTACTTTCTGCCATAAGCGTGGTGTTGTCTGCATATCTGAGATTATTGATATTTCTCCCAGCAATCTTGATTCCAGCTTGTGCTTCTTCCAGCCCAGCATTTCTCATGATGTACTCTGCATAGAAGTTAAATAAGCAGGGTTACAATATACAGCCTTGACGTATCCTATTTGGAACCAGTCTGTTGTTCCATGTCCAGTTCTAACTGTTACTTCCTGACCTGCATACAGATTTCTCAAGAGGCATGTCAGGTGGTCTAGTATTCCCATCTCTTTCAGAATTTTCCACAGTTGATTGTGATCCACACAGTCAAAGGCTTTGGCATAGTCAATAAAGCAGAAATAGATGTTTTTCTGGAACTCTCTTGCTTTTTTGATGATCCAGTGGATCTTGGCAATTTGATCTCTGGTTCCTCTGCATTTTCTAAAACCAGTTCACAGCTCACGTATTGCTGAAACCTGGCTTGGAGAATTTTGAGCATTACTTTACTAGCACATGGGATGAGTGCAATTGTGTGGTAGTTAGAGCATTCTTTGGCATTGCCTTTCTTTGGGATTGGAATGAAAACTGACCTTTTCCAGTCCTGTGACCACTGCTGAGTTTTCCATATTTGCTGCCATATTGAATGTAGCACTTTCACAGCATCATCTTTCAGGATTTGAAATAGCTCAACTGGAATTCCATCACCTCCACTAGCTTTGTTCGTAGTGATGCTTTGTGGCTCAGCTGGTGTAATGACCAATATCTCATTAATGGTTAAAACCTACTTCTATAAGCACAGATATCTGAGTTTCGGGGTATAAGTCACCTACAATGTCAAGTCTACATTAGGATACACGCTTATTTTTCTAACAAGGAGGATTTCCCTGGTCTAATAACATTAACGTTGTCACTCCTCAACAACTTCTATTAAGAACTGAATGCAGATGGCCTCATTCCATCAGACAAGAACACCCACTCAGTTACCCTCTATTGTCCACAAACAAAATGATTATGCAAAAGAACTTGCTTCTTATTCCTGCTTTGACCCCTAATTTCAATAATTCTCTTACTGGTTTTTATATGATATGTAATTCCATATAAGATCAATGATGATACTGGTATAACTGTAAATATGGAAAGAAGCAACAAGTTGGAAAACTTCCTGGACCACAAGAGTTTAATAAAGACAGAGAATCCAGAGAATTTTGGATATTCCTTTACGGAAAGGTTCAGGAACAGCCCATTTAATTAGGCTATCAATGAAAATCTTCCCAAACCCAAGAAGGAGCATTCGTAGCACCAAACAACTAAATGCTCATGAAAAGCCTCCAAACCATAGTCAATATATGACACTGAAGGGTCTGTGCTGCCTGAAAATAGGCACTTGTTGTGTACCTCTACAAAGATTAATTTATGGCCACTGCAGCAGCTCACCTTCAACAACCCCTGAAAGGAGTCTGGGTGGACGTCAGGATTGAGGCATTCTGTGATATGGAATTCTGACAGAGCAGGCCAAGATATAGATAATTTCTGGAGAAGAATTTATGAGCCCTGATTCTTACATCTTGTCATACCTACAAAAACACAAATTTCATTGACAGTTACACTTTTTTTGGCAATGGAGCAAATTAAAATCAAGAGTCAAAAACAGGCCTTCCCTGGTGGCTCAGTATTTTAAAAATCTGTCTGCTAATCCAGAAGACACCAGCTCCATGCCTGATCTGGGAAGATCCCACATTCTGCGGAGCAAAGTAAGTGCATTGGCCACAGATGTGGAATCTTGCTCTAGGGCTTGGAACTTCAATTTCTGAGCCCAAATGCCATAAATACTGAAGTCCGAGTGCCCTACAGCCTGTGATCCACAACAAGAGATGCCATCATAATGAGAAGCCCACGAACTGGAACTAAAAAGTAGACCATACTCACTGCAACTTAGAAAAACCCTTGTAGGAAGGAAGAGCTCAGCCCAAAAAATTAATAAAAAAAAATTTTTTAAGGTCACAAATGAATATCACAGTAACATCACCATAGTAATTGATATGTACAAGGTTTAGTGTTATAAAAAATATGAATGCTAATTTTCCTCAGATTTTCAAATATGAAAGTTTTTCAGTGGATAGTTTGGAAATTTGTTTGTTTTTAATTTAAATTTATTTAATTGGAGGCTAATTACTTTATAATATTATATTTGTTTTGCAATACATCAACATGAATCTGTCATGGGTATACATATGTTCCCCATCCTGAACCTCCCTCCTGCCTCCCTCCCCGTACCATCCCTCTGGGTCATCCCAGTGCACCAGCCCCAAGCATCCTGTATCCTGCATCGAACCTGGACTGGCAATTCATTTC
>SJYC01044528.1:0-34609 GCA_006408675.1 Madoqua kirkii | reverse complement strand
GTCCCATCACTTCATGGGAAATAGATGGGGAAACAGTGGAAACAGTGTCAGACTTTATTTTGGGAGGCTCCACAATCAGCAGATGGTTACTGCAGCCATGAAATGAAAAGACACTTACTCCTTGGAAGAAAAGTTATGACCAACCTAGATAGTATATTCAAAAGCAGAGACATTACTTTGCCGACAAAGGTCCATCTAGTCAAGGCTATGGTTTTTCCTGTGGTCATGTATGGATGTGAGAGTTGGACTGTGAAGAAGGCTGAGTGCCGAAGAATTGATGCTTTTGAACTGTGGTGTTGGAGAAGACTCTTGAAAGTCTCTTGGACTGCAAGGAGATCCACCCAGTCCATTCTGAAGGAGATCAACCCTGGGATTTCTCTGGAAGGAATGATGCTAAAGCTGAAACTCCAGTACTTTGGCCACCTCATGCGAAGAGTTGACTCATAGGAAAAGACTCTGATGCTAGGAGGGATTGGGGGCAGGAGGAGAAGGGGACAACCAAGGATGAGATGGCTGGATGGCATCACCGACTCAATGGACGTGAGTCTGAGTGAACTCCGGGAGTTGGTGATGGACAGGGATTCTGGAGTGCTGCAATTCATGGGGTTGCAAAGAGTCGGACACGACTGAGCGACTGAACTGAACTGAAACCATCCCTAGTTTCTTGCTCACACTAGTCCTAAGTAATAAAATCTGAGAAATTATAGTGCTGTATGCTGGCAACATTTTTTATATGCACCTTAAACAGATAACTTTTTTATAAAAAATTAAAGTATAGTTGCTTTACCATGTTTTATTAGTTTCAGCTATACAGCAAATTGAATCAGTTTTATGTAAATATATATGCACTCTTTTTTAGATTTCCTTCCCATTTAGGTCATCACAGATCACTGAATAGAGTTCTCTGTGGTATACAGTTGGTTATCTATCTTACACATGTGTGTGTTAGGTAGCTGCAGTCATGCTGGAGTCTTTGCAACCAAATGGACTGTAGTTCACCAGGCTCCTCTGTCCATAGATTCTCCAGGCAAGAATACTAGAGTGGGTTGCCACACCCTCTACCAGAGGATCTTCCTGACTCAGTGATGGAACTGGCATCTTTTACATCTCCTGCATTGGAAGGTGGGCTCTTTACACTAGTGCCACCTGGGAAGCCCAGTATTCTTGCCTGGAAAATCCTATGGATGGAGGAGCCTGGTAGGCTGCAGTCCACAGGGTCGCGAAATCAGACATGACTGAGCAACTTCACTTCCATTGTTTACTTTCATGCATTGGAGAAGGAAATGCCAACCCACTCCAGTGTTCTTGCCTGGAGAATCCCAGGGACAGGGGAGCCTGGTGGGCTGCCATCTATGGGGTTGCACAGAGTCGGACACGACTGAAGTGACTTAGCAGCAGCAGCAGCAGTGTATATATATCAATCCCAATCTCCCAATTTGTCCCACCTCCCTTAGTAACCATAAGTTTCTTCTTTACATCTGTGATTATATTTCTGCTTTGTAAATAAACTCATCTGTGCCTCTTTTCTAGATTCCACATGTAAGTGATATTATGGTTTTTTCCTCTTTCTTATTTCATTCTGTATGATAATGTCTAGATCCATCCATGTCTCTGCAAATGGCACTATCTTTTTCCTTCTCATGGCTGACGAGTATTCCATTCTTTATATGTTCTAGATCTTTACCCGTTCCTCTGTCAAAGGACCTTTAGGTTGCTTCCATGTCCTGGCTATTGTAAATAGTGCTGTAATGAAAACTGGAGCACCTGAATACTTTCGAATTATGGTTTTCACAGATATATGCCCAGGAGTGGGATTGCAGGGTCATCTGGTAGCTCTATTTTTAGCTTTTTAAGGAACCGCCATACTGTTCTCCACAATGGCTGTACCAATTTACATCCCCATAAGCCATGTAGAAGGTTTCTCTTTTCTCCACACTCAATCCAGCACTTAAACACATACTTTTAAAAGTAAAAATATGTATAAATATGCCACCCAATATTTTCCCTAGAGGTGAGAAATTCTACACAGGATTACATTTCAAGCTAAAGCCTAGCCATTCTCATTTAGTATATTACTAAGATATACATGGATGCCATTCATATGATTAGTACACTCCCACGTAAATATCTGAACTTCTGGGCAGCTTCCAACAAAAAACCTAGAACCCACTCAATTTTTTCTCATTGAAGGAAGTATATCAGAATGCAAGTGAGTGAACATAAATATAAGGGTAACTATGAACTCACAATTTGAGGATAATAATACCTTCCTCACAGAGCTGTTGAGAGGCTAAAATGAAGCCGTTAGTTAGCATGGAGCTTAGCACACGCATGCATGCTGCTCAGTCACGTTCAACTCTTCACCACCCTCTGGACTGTAGCCTGCCAGGCTCCTCTCTCCGTGGGATTCTCCAGGTGAGAATACCAGAGTGGATTGCCATTTCCTCCTGCATGGGATCTTCTCTATCCAGAGACTGAACTCTGTCTCCTGAGTCTCCTGAATTGCAGGCAGATTCTTTACCACTTGAGTCACTGGGAAGTCCACTTAGCACATAATATGTAGTTAATAATTTGTTTCTAGTTTGTTTACATTAGCCACTCATCTTGAAAGTTGATTTTTAAGAATCAACTTTGGTGATAGTTCTTCAATCAGAAGAAGTTGGCTTGACCTCTGTACTGAGGGTTGCTGTGTCTGAGGAGCCTTGTCACCACTCACACCAACGAGAACTGCTCCACAAAGATAGTGGCCAACTCCTACAAAAAGTACTTTGTCCTGGTCTCCAGGAAATTGTTTTCTATTAATTCATGGGCACTGAGTCCATACTTATTTTTTCCTTCCTGTTTTATACTTGACATACAACACTATATACATTTAAGGTATACAACATAATGATCTGCCTTATATATATCATGAAATGATTATCATAATTTTTAGGAAACATCCATCATCTCACTGGGGAAAACCTCTGTAAATGTAATTTTCATTTGTGGGTCACCTACCCAGGAGTATGAGTCTTGACTGTGCCACGACTCCTTCCCTTTTGCCTGTCTGGTTGTGGTACCTTCTTTATATCTTAGTTAATGAAGGTCTTTTCTGGTAGGTTTTGATCTTTCTCATCAATAGTTTCTCCGTAAGTCATTTTAAATTTGCCATGCTTATGAGGAGGTATGTTCAGGGCTTTCCTACTATATTATCTTGAGAACACTTCCGACAGGACTCTTCTTTTAATAAACTCCTAATACTTGCATCTTCCCTGGTGGCTCAGAGGTTAAAGCATCTGCCTCCAATGCGGGAGACCCAAGTTCAATCCCTGGGTTGGGAAGATCCCCTGGTGAAGGAAATGGCAACCCATTCCAGTATTCTTGCCTGGAGAATCCCACGGGCAGAGGAGCCTGGTAGGCTGCAGTCCACAGGGTCGCAAAGAGTCTAACACGACTGAGCAACTTCACTTCACTTCACTTCACTTAATACTTTGGAAGGTAGGAAGTAACTCTGCTGGTGTTAATCAGGTATTGTGATTTCAGGACACAGCAGAATGGAGAGCTCATATCCTCAGATGGCAGCTTCCGGCATGTTCCAGAATATGTTCGTGTTAGTTAGCTTCACTAATTCCATCACTCCTGTAAGAAAATTGTAGTGATACAGCCTTACCCAAAGAGATTAGTACTTAGACTGCACTACTTCAGAAGCTGGTCCTAAGATAAATTTGTTGTGAATGTCTTCAGTCTGAACTGCCAAAAGACTTGTATTCTTTTATTGGGCCCTGGAGAGACATTAGATTTAGGTATTTGGATTTTATTAAATTCAAGAACACTGGGTATTTTTTTTTCTTTGAGTGTAACCAGGGCAAGACTTTATTATATCACCTAGAATGGAAAAAAAAAATTGATATACTTAAAGAAAGACACTTGACAGCTCCTGGTTTCAGTTTAGCTGTTTTAAAATGAAAATTATTTTCTTATTATGATTACAGCCTCTAATTTTATTATGTTAACATATCTGTCTTGTTTCTTTGTGTATAACCAGCTTAAAGGGGCATCTCAGGACAAGTGAAGAAGAGATGTGGTTATAAAACCTTATTAGGATTCTCTTAGTATAGACTCTCTTCCTTAAATCCTTTCTCCTAATTTAGAATCAATCATCCTTTCCCCCTTGGTAAAGGTGTTTTTTTTTTTCTCTCTGACCTGTCTAGAATGTAAAGCTATCTGATGGCTGTCAGAATCTTCTCTCTTGTGAAAGAAAGAAATGACTCTTCCTTTATATACCATAGCCTTAGGGACTCCATTGCATGTAAAGTGAGAGAAACAACTTCCTGAGGGTCTAAATTCTAACATCACATCCTTTCCAGTGCTCCAGCTGTTCTTTGCTTAATGAACTTTCCCTCCTGCCCCTCCTCTCCCCACAGTAATCTCTATAGGACATGAGGCTTTGGCCAGAGCACTGGGGACAGAGTTAAAAGATCAGGGTTCAAGTCTTGGTTCATTCACTTACTTGCTGGCAATAGGTAAATTTACAGCTGTGAGACAGGAAGAACTACTGGTTCCTACCTACTTCCTCAGACTCTAGTGAAGATGAAATGAGATGCAATGGTCAAACAAATACATGCAGCAGGGAGAGCACCATACACATTAGGATTACGGAAGAATCAGGATGTCTGAGGGCACAGAGCATGGGACCTGCAGCCGGAAGCTTGAGCTTGAATCCCAGCTCTGCTGCTAACCACCTGTATGATCTGGGGCAAGTTATGCAACTGTTCTGTGTCTTAGTTTCCACATCCATGCAGAGATGCTGATAATGGTAGTACCTATATCATCGGCTTTTGTGAACACTAATTGAGTTAATACCTGGGAAGTGCTTAGCACAGTGTCTAGACACCTAGTCAATACTCAGTAAAAGTTAGCATTATTTTAGACTCTTCCTTCTTCTTTGCCACAAATAGTCAATCAATCATCAGTTCAGTTCAGTTCAGCCACTCAGTTGTGTCAGAATCTTTGCAACCCCATGGACTGCAGCACACCAGGCCTCCCTGTCCTTCACCAACCCCCAGAGTTGACTCAAGCTCATGTCCATTGAATCAGAGATGCCATCCAACCATCTCATTCTCTGTCGTCCCCTTCTCCATTCACCTTCAATCTTTCTCAGCATCAGGGTCTTTTCAAATGAGTCAGCTCTTCAAATCAGGTGGCCAAAGTATTGGAGTTTCAGCTTCAGCATCAGTCTTTCCAATGAATATTCAGGACTGATTTCCCTTAGGATGGACTGGTTGGATCTCCTTGCAGTCCAGGGGAATCTCAAGAGTCTTCTCCAACACCACAGTTCAAAAGCATCAATTATTCAGCACTCAGCTTTCTTTATAGTCCAGCTCTCACATCCATACATGACCACTGGAAAAACCATAGCCTTGACTAGACGGACCTTTGTTGGCAAAGTAATGTCTCTGCTTTTTAATATGCTGTCTAGGTTTAATCATCAGATCTCACCAATTCTCTCAGACAGCTCATTGTTCCCCTTCAGTTCAGACCTCTATTGTCCCACTCTTGGGCCATCAATGACATTGCTGGGCTCTCAGATCTTGTTTCTCCCTCTATTTGTTTCTGTGCATGTGTGCTAAGTTACTTGAGTCATGTCCGACTCTTTGTGACCCTGTAGCCTGCCAGGCTCCACTGTCCATGGGATTTTCCAGGCAAGAATACTGGAATGGGTTGCCATGCCCTCCTCCAGGGGATCTTCCCAACCCACAGATTGAGCCCATGTCTCATTATATCTCCTGCATTGGCAGGCGGGTTCTTTACCACTAGAGCCACCTGGGAAACCCATTTGTTCCTGTACTTGGCACCAAGGGCATTCTCTCAAAACATTATTTTGAGCCAATCACATGAATACTTAAAATTCTCAGTGACTCACAAATACTTATAGAATAATTTTAACTCTTAGACTCCAATTTAAAATGTGTTATAAACTAAACCCACCATTACATCTTTCTCAGACATAATCCCTCTACTCTAGGAAGAGTTTTCCCTCATTCTAGAAAACAGCTTGTCATTTTATACCTCCATGTTGTTAATCATTGCTTTCCTCCTACTTGGAAAGTCCTCCCTTCTTGGCCAGCTAATGAGAGGCGGTATATCCAGTGGTTAAGAGTTCCAGCTTAGATGCCTAATAGGCTTCCATTATCGACTGGCCCAACAACTTCCTGGCTAGGTGACCTTGGGCAACTTTTATTCCTATTCTGTGTGCTTAGCAAGAGCACTCTTATTATAGTTATAGGAAAATCCATTTTACAGTGATAATCTATTGATTTGGGGGATACTTACTTTTTAGTTAATTAACGTTTTACTATAATATGTGAATCAGAACTGAAAACAAAATTAAAAGTTTTCTTCTATCGTCGCAATACATTTTCTGCTTTCTGCTAAAGAACATCAAACCCATCAGGAACTGAAAACCTTCTACTTACTTTCAAGGCTAATTCCTTTATTACATTCTTACTCTGCACAGAGCTAATCTAATTACTCTCTTCCAGGTCACCTAAGAATAATGACCCAGCTTTCAGATTAGCCAAAGCAGGACACAGGTGACTCTGCAATGGGAGGGAGAGAGCTTTGTACTGGCGAGGTTAGGAGTGTCAGCCTCAGGAACCCAGCAAAAGAAGATCAAATGAAGACAAAGAGAAATGACCTACACCAGAGAACTGTCAACAAAGCAGAAAAAGGAACATGAAGAGTTTGCTTGTTTTACTCCTCCTAAAACATGGAAATATAAAACAGTAAGACTCCACAACAAAGCAGGCTCCAGGCTGGCTCTACCTTCCTCTGTTATCCCTCCTCAGTTCTCCTAGATTTTTTTCTTGTCTAGCACTGAAAGAGTTTTTTGGCAGTATTAGTCTGATTTTTTTTTAATACTTTATTCTATGTTACACTACTGTATTGGTTTTGCCATACATTGACATGAATCAACCACAGGTGTACACGATCTCCCAATGCTGAAGCCCCCTCCCACCTCCCACCCCATAACATCTCTCTGGAAATGCACAGAAACAAACAAACAAATAAAAGAATTCCCTGGCAGTTCAGTGGTTAGGACTCTGCATTCTCTGCCAAGGACCCAGATTCTGTCCCTAGTCAGGAACTAAGATCCCACAAACCTAGCAGTGTGGCCATTAATGAATAACTGCACAGAAACAAATTTACATCAATCTGCATCTCTTCAAGTCTCTGAACCTGGAGTCCTTAACCAGAGAACATGTGTCACCTCAAGAGCCACTTTCCCCATCATCAGTCCCCTCGTCCACTCATTCTATCGCTCCACCTTTCTCCTCCCAACTCCCTTTCTTACCTCTCTTCCTCTTAACCCTTTCCCTCACTACTCCCACTCCAGTGTCTACAAAGAACTCTCCAACACCTTCAAATATTTTTCTCTATTTTAGCTCAACTAGTGATTCTCAAACCTGACTTCACATTAAAAGAAGCTAAAAGAAAAAATACCTGAGCCTCCCTCCCTGCAGAATCTAACAATCTGGAGTCTAGCCCTGGCATGGGCTTGTTTGTTTAATCTACCCAGGTGACTTCAAGATATATCCAATCTTGAGAACCACAGCCTAAACTAAGACTTGATTCTCCCCTAGCACACAGGCTCCCTTTATCTCTTTCTGGAGACTATGCTTTCTTCCACACCTGAATACCACCCGACAAGAAAGGGCAATCAAACTCAGCCTCTTTTAGACCATGGGTCTTCCATTTTCATACAAAAGCAAATAACAACAAAAAATGCCTTTCTTGGAGGTATTTTATTTATACAACTCCGTTTCCTCTACCCCTACCACCAACCTTATCTGCCTGAATAACTTTTATATCCATTAAGATTCAACTAAAACATCACATCTTCTGAGAAGCCTGGTCTGGCAGGCTGAGTGATCTAGGGCCAACCCTATGTTCTCGCTACATCCAGTGGATGCCATGACATAGCCTTTAGGTCCCTGTTCATAGTTCTCTATCACTTTCCTGTCTGCCTACCTCAATAAACTGAGTTCCTTGAAAGTAAGAAGTATACCTTCTTCATCTCTGTGTCCCTACATGCAACCTATGCAATGCTTGGCACATGACTGGCATTCAGTAAATACTGGTGAGAGAGCAAGCTGGAAAAAGAGAGAAGAGAAGGAAATTTGAAAATGAGGAAGAGTAAAGAAAAATATCTCTTCTATGTCATCTTCTGGCCTTCCAAGGATAAAGCTGAGTATACTTAGCATATTTTTGGAGCCATAATATAGAGGCACAGACGGAAAGCAGGAATCCAAAACAACTCATTTTTAGAAAAAATATACAAATTACAAGAAAGTTAGCCTATATATAGAAAACACTTTTTGGACATATTTCTAGTTATCAACTAAGGACAGTACTATTCATCTCCCACATCTATACTATTGGTAACCCAGATTTTCCCTGACAATCTCATTCTGTTCACAGTGGCCATGGTGGGAAGAATAATGTCCCTCAAAGATGATCATATCCCAAACCCCCAGTTATGTGACTACCACCTCACACAGCAAAATGTAATTTTCAGATGTGACTAAGATGTGAATTTTGAGATGCGGAGCTTATCCGGGTGGGTCCAATGTAATCACAAGGGTCCTCTTACATGATAGAGGGAGGCAGGAAGCTCATTGTCAGAATGATGCAGTGTGAGAAAAACCATCCATCCCTGACTTTGAAGATGGAGGAGAAGCCTCTAAAAGCTAGAAAAGGTAAGGAAATACGTTCTCCCCTAGAGCCTCCAGAAGGAACACAGCCTTGTTGACACCTTGATTTTACCGCTCGAAGCCCATTTGGATTTCTGACCACCAGAATTCTAAAGGAGTAAATTTGTGTTGTTTTCAGAAATCACTAAATTTGTGGTGTTTTTTTGTTTGTTTTTTTTTTTACAGCAGCCACAGGAAATGTAAGTGTTCAGTGGGCACACTCTTGTCAGAACATGTTTTCTTTGAATTGATATCACTTTTGCCATAGTTATTGTTGAATAATCATTGTGAGTCTTGATGATAACCTTAAAAAAAAAAAGAAGTGCCTGGAAAAATGTATGAAATAGTTCTTAACTTTGGACTCTGGCTATACTTGAATAGCTCAGAGATTCCAGAACTCTGGCACACTGGATATCAGTCCTTGGACTCTGTTATGTCCCCTACTGAAGGTCATCAGGCTCTGTTCTAAGGCTAGGACCTTGAGAGTGGGGGCAGGGGAGAAAAGAGAAGAGGAGAGAGGGCTTCAGGGTGCCATTCTCAGGTTATCATAGATGCAAAATAATAGACTTGCTGCACTGCCCAGACTGATAATAGCAGGCATTTCCTAAAGGACATTATGCTAAGAGGTGTCTATCCCTGTTCCAGACTGTCTGGAGGAGGAGGAAGGGAGAAGGAAAAGGAAAACAGCCTATCAGTGGTGAATTCATACATATTTTAGAATGATTCATTAAAATTTAAAAGAAAATTCAGGTTAACTCTAAAGTATCCAGAAATTTTACAGAATCAATATTCTTCACTTTCTGAATTTTCTGATCAGTCAGTATTTTAGCATATAGCTTATCATTTTGGCTTTAAAGTCTTTTTTAACTATTGTAATATATTGCACCCTTCCTTCTTCCCACTCAGCACAGAACCAATTGAGAGAGTCTTAGGGATCAGAAATACAGGAATCAAATGTCAGCTTCATTACTGACAAACTAAAGAACAGCCATTAGGTATAGGGCAACTATAGGCTTCCTACGGCAGCACCTCAATGTTAAGCGGAATGACCTACTCAGTTACTGGCAGCTGGCAAAAGTGATCCAGCCCCATCAGGAGCAGAGGTGCCTAGAGTTAAATCCCAGCAGGAGTCCAGAGGGACCAAAATAGGTGTGCCCATTGTCTCCCAACCTCCCTTCCTAGGGAAGATTATCCCAGGGAGGAGTAAGCAAGGAAGAGAGAGGGCCAGGAGTGTTACACTAGCAAAAGGTCTTCAGCATGGGTACATGAGGAATAGGGGATGCATGTTTTTCACCGGACAGCTGTTTCTAAACAGCAAATAAAGCTATGCTGTAATTAAGCTAAGTAATTGTATCTTGAGTAATCTGAATGCAGTATTAGCAAGATCTGACTAAAGATCCATCACCCCAAAGCATACATGGAAGCAAAAGCCTCCATACTCAGTGATGAGGAACAGCCTGAGGTGTGTTACTAGCAATAAAGCATGCTGCTGCTAAGTTGCTTCAGTCGTGCCTGACTCTGTGCAACCCCAGAGACGGCCGCCCACCAGGCTCCCCCGTCCCTGGGATTCTCCAGGCAAGAACACTGGAGTGGGTTACCATTTCCTTCTCCAATGCATGAAAGTGAAAAGGGAAAGTGAAGTCGCTCAGTCATGTCCAACTCCTAGCGACCCCATGGACTGCAGCCCTCCAGGCTCCTCCATCCATGGGATTTTCCTGGCAAGAACACTGGAGTGAGGTGCCATTGCCTTCACATTTACAAATGATGCCTCTCGGCTTCAAAAATTAGAGCTTATTCAAAGGTGTCTCTATAATAACATTACTCTTTCTTGCCTTCTTTCAGATTAACTGTCTTGAGTGGGAGAAAAAGGAAAGGGCTTATAGATAGCATTCCAGAAATTATACATAACCCAGACTCCCTTATCTGTGAAGTAGCTCACAGTGAAAGACATTTCTTGGCAGCATTAATAGTTATGGCAACCATGAGTTACTGAAATGCTTCTGAGTTGGGATTTTTCTAGTTACTTCTATTTCTTTTTTATTTTATCCAGGAATGAATTTGATTAATAAAGCAAATGGGGATTTTTTTTTAAGCATGAGTATCAACATGACACATGATCAGGAATGACACTACAAATACTTTCAGTTAATAATGACATAAGAACTACAACAACTTGTTAAAAGCAGATCATGTAATAAAATTTGTGAAATTTTCAAGGACTACAATACCATTATAAAAAATTAATAAACACAATTCACATATCTGAATTTAAACAATAAAATAGGAGGGTTTTGTTTTATTCTCTAGTTTTATTGAGTTACTCCTAAGGAGTTGTGGTCCAAAAAATAAATTAGAATTCATTTTTTAAATAAGTCACAATTTTTAAAAGCAGATTAGTTTACATACTTATTTTTATTATAACATCATTATGATATTTTTAATAGTTTATTCATTTGCTTATAAAATGAATTTATATATACTTCTATAAACAGAGATTCCACCTATTAAAAGATTACGGCGTTTTTTTCTTTTACTTTCCTACAACCAACCTCTCAAGCTGATGAGGTGTGCCAACTCTGAAAATATTATATATTATGCTCACAAATTGCTAAAAAATCAAGTATGAAAAATGAGTACTTTTCTGCTATAAAGTCCTCCTCAATCCTCTGCAACACCATCTTCTTAGGAGAGTTTTAAGTTGGCCAGAAACAAGATTTCTCCTTAACAAGAAACCAGTGTTGTTGCTAGGGGATTATGACATAGGAAGAGTGACCTCCAGTCAGAGAGGAGCTCCAGAAGTCTGACTGTGACATGCCAGTATAAATATGAGCACTCCCACCACCTGTAGGCCCTTCTCTCCACTTGTAACTGATAAGAACAACATCTGCAATGGCCAGAAACATCACCAAGAAGAACAAGCGCTGCAGAGGACACCGAAAAGTAATCTACAGAAAGAAATCACGTTCCAGCACTGAATCTGGCCATAGGAATTACTCACTCTACATAAACAGGGTCCTAAAAGAAGTGGTTCCCGAGAAGGGCTTATCATCTCGCACCATAGACATCTTAAACACCGTGATCAATGACATGTTTGAGCGCATTTCCTCTGAAGCCTGCAACCTAATGTGTTACAGAAGACGCTGTACCCTCACCCCTGAAGACATCCAGAAGGCAGTGTATTTGCTGCTGCCGGAGAAACTGGCCAAGTATGCGGTGGCTTTCGGAAATGAAGCTGTCCAGCGATATGTCAGCTCCTAAACTCCATGTTCCAGCTTCAGTAAATCTTGGGGAAAGTAACTCTTACTTACTCCCCAAATGATCACTTCAATATTGAATTCATTCTTTTTTTTATAACATAGTCATATTTCCTGGTGTTTTCCCTATTTGTCTTATGTGTAGAGAAGAATTACTCTCTTGCTATTTTATGTTCTAATGACTTGCCTACTATTTAGGTTTTCCAACACCTGCTGCTCATGGGACTCCCTCCCAGAACTCATGTTTTTCCTATGAATGTGTAAATCTCATTATATAAATTAAATGTTAATTGTATTATTAAGGTATTGTTAACTATGTAAATGAGTATTTAATCCAGTTATTTTGACCCCCAGGTCACACTGACTTTGAATTTATGAACACTAACATTTTAATCAGAAGCATCAGTTCAGTTCAGTCTCTCAGTCGTGTCCGACTCTTTGCGACCCCGTGAATCGCAGCACGCCAGGCCTCCCTGTTCATTACCATCTCTCGGAGTTCACTCAGACTCAAGTCCATCGAGTCCGTGATGCCATCCAGCCATCTCATCCTCAGTCGACCCCTTCTCCTCCTGCTCCCAATCCCTCCCAGCATCAGAGTCTTTTCCAATGAGTCAACTCTTCGCATGAATTGGCCAAAGTACTGGAGTTTCAGCTTCAGCATCATTCCTTCCAAACACATCCCAGGGTTGATCTCCTTCAGAATGGACTGGTTGGACCTCCTTGCAGTCCAAGAGACTCTCAAGAGTCTTCTCCAACACCACAGTTCAAAAGCATCAATTCTTCAGCGCTCAGCCTTCTTCACAGTCCAACTCTCACATCCATACATGACCACAAGAAAAACCATAGCCTTGACTAGACGGACCTTAGTCGGCAAAGTAAAGTCTCTGCTTTTGAATATACTATCTAGGTTGGTCATAACTTTTCTTCCAAGGAGTAAGCGTCTTCTAATTTCATGGCTGTAGTCACCATCTGCAGTGATTTTGGAGCCCCAAAAAAGTCTGACACTGTTTCCCCATCTATTTCCCATGAAGTGATGGGACCAGATGCTATGATCTTCGTTTTCTGAATGTTGAGCTTTAAGCCAACTTTTTCACTCTCCACTTTCACTTTGATCAAGAGGCTTTTTAGCTCCTCTTCACTTTCTGCCATAAGGGTGGTATCATCTGCATATCTGAGGTTATTGATATTTCTCCCGGCAATCTTGACTCCAGCTTGTATTTCTTCCAGTCCAGTGTTTCTCATGATGTACTCTGCATAGAAGTTAAATAAGCAGGGTGACAATATACAGCCTTGACGTACTCCTTTTCCTATTTGGAACCAGTCTGTTGTTCCATGTCCAGTTCTAAATGTTGCTTCCTGACCTGCATACAGATTTCTCATGAGGCAGGTCAGGTGGTCTGGTATTCCCATCTCTTTCAGAATTTTCCACAGTTGATTGTGATCCACACAGTCAAAGGCTTTGGCATAGTCAATAAAGCAGAAATAGATGTTTTTCTGGAACTCTCTTGCTTTTTCAATCAGAAGCATACTAACACTGATAAATTTTCATCCAAAAGGTACTTTCTAGAGCAAACTACATTAAACCACTTAGTTCTTTAATGGAGTCCCTTTAGAACATGTTAACTATTTCCTTAATAAGCTCAGCTCTTAACCATGCAATTTTTATCTTTGCATGTGCCTCTTTTTAATAAGGTAATGTACATCTGTTAATCTTTTATTCCAATCTATCCCTTTATTCCAATCATTCCCCTTTGGGAACCATGAGTCAATTTTCTATGTCTATTTTGTGAATAAGTTCATTTGTCTTTTTTTTCAGATTCCACATATAAGTGATATCATATAATATTTATGTTTATTGGACTTTCTTCACTTAGTGTGATAATCTCTAGGTCCATCTCTGTTGCTGCTTATGGGACTATTTCTTACTTCTATAGCTGAGTGGTATTCCATTATATACATATACCACATCTTTTTATCCAGTCATCTGTTGATGGACACTTGGGTTGCTTCCCATGCCTTAGCTTTTGTAAACAGTGTTGCTACGAACATTGGGGTGCAAGTAACTTTTCAAATTAGAGCTTTTTTTTTTCCAGATATATGTCCTGGATTGGGATTCCTGAATCATATGATTACTCTATTTTTAGTTTTTTAAGGCACCGCCATACTGCTTTTCATAGTGGATGAAGCAATTTTTAATCTACCTTTATATTTAATTCACTGGAATTTATTATTCCATATTTATAGCATAATAAGACTGCCACACAGGAAACTACCACTCAGTTTATAAACTTTGAACTTTATAGATGTCACTGGAGATATTTCCCAGTCCTATCTCCCTGTCTGCTATACTGAATTTTGTTTCCCATTGCCTTGCTTTTCTTTGTACTTTTGCTACCTATGTATACATCTCTACAGAATATGTTTAATTTTCCTAATTTATAATTTAGGGCCATACAATCTAGGTCATCTTGTGCCTGCCTTTTTCTTTTAAAATTGTTTCTAAGATTTAAATAGTTCTAATTCATTCTTTTCACTCCTGTACTCTATAGTATTCCATAATGTGAATATACAAGTTTATGTATGCTTACTCTGTTTATGGAGATTTGGGTTGTTTTCATTTTTTGCTATTATGACCAATGCTCCTATAAAGAACTATAACAACAGCTAAGACTTATGTAGCATTTGCTATGTGCCTTCATCTTACACAAATTATTTAATAGGGATGACAACCTTGTGAGGACTAAGTAATTTTCCCTTCCTACAGATGAGAAAAATGGGGCACAGAGAAATAAGTAGCTGACTGAGGTCACATACCTATTTAGTGGCAGAGCTGGGATCTGACCAGGTTAACAGTTGCTGTTCAGTTGCTAAGTCGTGTCCAGCTCTTGGTTACTCCATGGACTGCAGCACACCAGGCCTCCCTGTCCACTATCTCCCATAGTTTACTCAAACTCATACCAAAAGGCGGTCCAGACTCTGACAAAACATGGTTCATGGAGAATGGAATGGCAAATCCCTTCAGTATTCTTGCCATGAGAACCCCGTGAACAAGTTAACAGAGTCCACTGTGAACACATGATGCCTGCTGTGAACATTCTTGTACATCTTCTCGTACAAATGTACAAGAATTTTTCTAGTTAAAAAACCTAACAGTGGAAATGCTGGGTAATTGATATGCCCATATTCGACTTTCTAGATATTAACAGACTCTCTTCCAAAGTGTTTTACCAATTTACATTTGCAGGAGATGAGAATAATTTAGATTCTTCTGGTTACAAGTAACATCACTTAAGTTTCCTCAAGAAAACGGGGTTTCTTGTATGTACTGAGATTGGAACTGAGGCTATTCTGTCTCTCGTTTTTATATGCATGATTTACATAATCAGACTCAAAACCATCCAATTTGAGTTTGGCCCAGATAGAAGTTGTTTGCCATCTGAAAGATCCACTTAATCATTACTCAATGCCCACACCTGCCATTCTGCTGGGGGTTGGTGTCAGAAGGGCTTCCAAGTCCTATCTGGGGTCAATAAATTACAGCCCTTGAGCCAAATCTGGAAGCATCTCTCTTTTGTTTGACCCCTCTACAAGTTAAGAAAGATTATTACATTTTTATAGGGATATTTAAAAGGAAAAAAAGAATATTCAACAGGCATAATGTGACCCCCAAAGCCTAAAATATTTGCTATGACTCTACAGAAAGAGTGTCTGGTCTACACAATGCTGCTCTTTCTTGCAGGGTCTGTGATACAGCAGGTTTTCTAAGGCTTTGCTTAGGACACCTATATCTCTATAAAATAAAGTTGAAAATGATTAAAAATTTATAGTTGGCTTTCAAATCACTGTAGTAGAGAGAGTACATAAATGGGGCAATGACCTAATTATTCAGAAAAATGTTTTACTATATATTGAGGTATTAGAGTAGGCCTTACTTTAAGGGAACTAGGGGATTCCTTGTGTATTATTCTCTCTTTGTATATGTTTTGAAATATTTTAATAGAATCTCAAAATAAGATTAAGATTTTTGGGAAAAACTCTGGAGTCAGTTTCAAGTCTGATTATATAAATGCATGTGGGTATAAAAAACACATTTTTAAAAATTTTAAACTATTTTTTAGTGTGGCAAAAATATATATAACATAAAACATCATTTTACTCAGTTTTAAGTGTACAGTCACATTAAGTATATTTACATAATTATGGAACCATCACCACCTGTCTCTTATACACATCTAGATGTGTATAAGAGACAGATTGCTAGCAGAGCGGCAGACCGATTCATCTCTTTTGTTTGACCCCTCTACAAGTTAAGAAAGATTATTACATTTTTATAGGGATATTTAAAAGGAAAAAAAGAATATTCAACAGGCATAATGTGACCCCCAAAGCCTAAAATATTTGCTATGACTCTACAGAAAGAGTGTCTGGTCTACACAATGCTGCTCTTTCTTGCAGGGTCTGTGATACAGCAGGTTTTCTAAGGCTTTGCTTAGGACACCTATATCTCTATAAAATAAAGTTGAAAATGATTAAAAATTTATAGTTGGCTTTCAAATCACTGTAGTAGAGAGAGTACATAAATGGGGCAATGACCTAATTATTCAGAAAAATGTTTTACTATATATTGAGGTATTAGAGTAGGCCTTACTTTAAGGGAACTAGGGGATTCCTTGTGTATTATTCTCTCTTTGTATATGTTTTGAAATATTTTAATAGAATCTCAAAATAAGATTAAGATTTTTGGGAAAAACTCTGGAGTCAGTTTCAAGTCTGATTATATAAATGCATGTGGGTATAAAAAACACATTTTTAAAAATTTTAAACTATTTTTTAGTGTGGCAAAAATATATATAACATAAAACATCATTTTACTCAGTTTTAAGTGTACAGTCACATTAAGTATATTTACATAATTATGGAACCATCACCACCATCCATCTTTAGAACTTTTTCATCTTCTCAAACTAAAACTCCACAAATATTAAATAATAATTTCACATGTCCCCCTTCTCCACCCTCTGGCAATAACCATTCTGCCTTCTGTATCCATGAATTTCACTCCTCTGGGTACTTCATATAAGCAGAATCCAGCAACATTTGTCTTTTTGTAACAGAAGTATTTCACTTAGCATAATGTTTTCAAGATTCATCCAATGTAACATATGTCAGAATTTCCATTATTTTTAAGGCTGAATAATATTTGATGGTTCAGCAAGTAAAGAATCTACCTGAAATGCACGAGATAAGGAGATGTGGGTTCGATCCCTAGGTCAGGAAGATCCCCTGGAGAAGGAAATTGTAGCAACCTACTCCAGTGTTCTTGCCTAAAAAAAAAAATCCCATGGACAGAGTAGCCTGGCAGGCTACAGTCCAAAAGGTAGCAAAGAGTCAGACACAACTGAGCAACTAAGCAGTATTCCATTGTTTGTGTATAATACATTTTATTTATCCATTCATCCACTAATGATCACTTGGGGTCCTTCCAATTTTTGACTCTTGAGAATAATGTCACTCTGAACATATACAAATATCCCACATTAGGAGTATACCCAGAAGTGAATTGCTAGGTCACATGATAGTTCCATTTTTAGTTTTTTGAGGAACCACCATACCATTTTCCACACAGCTGTTTCATTTTACATTGCCACCAGCACTGCATAAGGGTTCCAGTTTCTCCACATCCTCATCAACCTTTATTATTTGATTTTTACATATAATAGCTCTCCTAATGGATATGAAATGTTTTTATTTTCACTTCTTTAATGATTTGTGATAGTGAGGATCTCCTCATGTGCTTATTAGCCATTTGTATGTTTTATTTAGAGAAATGTCTATTCAGGTCCTTTGCCCATTTTTAAATTGTTGATCTTAAGTTGTAGAAATTCTTTATATATTCTGAATATTAATCCTCTCTCAGAGTTCTCCTGTTCCATAAATTGCCTCTTCACTTTGTTGATAGTGTCCTTTGATACACAAAAGTTATTAATCCTGATAACATTCAATTTGCCTATTTTTCCTTTTGTTATTCAGGCCTTTGGTGTAATATGTCACTTTATATCTTGTATTGCTCCTTTATGAGAAATTTACATATAATACAACTAATATATTTTTTAACTTGGAATCAATTCATAAAGTCAACATACTTCTAAAATTAGCTTCTACTTTTAATTTTTTAATGTGTCATACTAGCTAACACATTAACGGTCAAAATTATTTCAATGCATAATTTTGACATCAACAGGGCCAATTTATCGACTTTTTAAAGTCTTGAACCCTAGTAACCTGAGACAGTTAAATGAGAGACAAAATGTAGCACTCAGCACTAGTCCTCTACTATGCACTTACCCCCATCTTCTCAGAAATAGAACCCTCAGTTTTAGCTAAATTCATTGTCACTCAGGATAAAGAGTACATTTCCAAATCTTCCTTTGCCTAGGTGTCTAAGTGACCAAATTGTACTGAATTGTAAGGAACATGCAACTTCCAGGAAATATCTTTAAAAAACAAGAGTGCTCTTTTCCCTTCTCCTCTTTTCTGCTGGCTAACTTGGGGAAGCAAAAACTAGAGCTGAAGCAGCCATCTTAAACGAGGAGTAGAAACCTATATATTAAGGATGGTAGAGCAGAAAAATAAAAAAGCTTTGGTCTCTGATGATTGAACTGCCATCCAGCCTGGGACTGCTTATATTTACATGAGAGAGGAATTTCTAGCTTGTTTAAGCCACTGTTATTTTGGGTTTCTATCATTCATAGTCAAATTTTGTTCTAATATAAACATCCAGAAGATTATTGACTGCTAAACAATGCAGTTAGTTTAAAACGATTGTATACTTATTAAATAAAAACATATTAATCTAGAGATGGAGGATGGCAAATGTCTTGTTTATTTACCAGAGGATGTTGCTGCTAAAATGAAATCTCATGCTATTTAACAATTTGTTGTCAGAGATATGTAATACAGATGGCAAAATTCTATTGTTATTTGTCTATTGGACACATGAAGTGATTTTAAAACATTACTTAAAATACAAAAATATGTGAGAGTCAAAGATGATGGGAAAGACAACTTCTGACTAACTCAACAACATGATTAATATGTGGAGTCCATGGTAATTTGAAGATGGTGGCATACATCATAATAAAAGATGTCTCATACCAACAAGAAAGAATAGGGCTGATTTTGTTATACAAATCTCCCAAGCAATAAAATTCCAGCAAACTTAGATTATCCTTCTCTGAGTTTAGAAGTCTTATTTTAGAAATGAAAAATGTAATATCATATAAGTATATGCTGTCACTTACTATGACTTTTTAAAGTCCTGATATGTACACTGCTAGCTTGTTCCTGTGTGAATTAAACGTGTCAAAGTACTAGGAAATAGGAAAGTGCCATAGAGTATAATACCTTACATATGGTCCTTAAAGTTTACTATGGATTCACAGTAATGTGTTCTTTGTGATAGATGCCAAGAAAACAAAGTCCATCCCTTTAAAAGCATAGAACTTTTTGAAGCAACAAACCGAAAATAAATTATTGTGAACAGCTGACATACAGAGAGTCTAGGCTCTGAGCTAGACATTATTCTAAGTACTCCATATATATCAACTCAATATAAAGCCCAAGACAACCACCTGAGAAAAGTACTAATATCATTTGCCATCAGGGGAACTGTGGCATAAAAAAGGCTAAGAAACATCTCAGAGGTCACACAACTAGCAACAAAAGAACTGTGGTTAACCCCATGTACTCCAGCTCCAGAGCCCATCACTTAGAGTGCAATGCTTGCATTACCTCTCAAAAGAGACATGTTAGAAGATGCTGTGGAACACGGAAGGTAATCTAACCCGAATAAAAAGGTGTCTAACAGAAAATGACACCTGATCTAGATCTTGAAAATGAGTAGGATATGCACATAGGTAGAAGGAATAATATTTGCAAAAGTTTAGGACATTAATGGTATCAATTTAAGATAATTGCAAATTACATAGCTGAAAACAAGCACAGAAGAAAGGATAGGGAAATAAGGTTGGCTGCTGCTGCTGCTGCTGCTAAGTTACTTCAGTCATGTTCGACTCTGTGCAACCCCATAGACGGCAGCCCACCAGGCACCTCCGTCCATGGGATTTTCCAGGCAAGAGTACTGGAGTGGGGTGCCGTTGCCTTCTCCCAATAAGGTTGGAGAGGTAGGCAAAAATCTGTGGGCTGACCTACAGCTTGAATTTGATCTAGTACCCTTGGGGAGATAGATGTGGAAGAGGCTTAGGAGCCAGAATCCCCAAGAGACACGTGCAATGTGTGCCATAACAGAGAAATAGCCAACAAGGGATTCCCAGGGCTCTGGCTCAGGAGACGTGATGGATGGAGCCGAGCCACATGGCTCAGCTTACTGAGCACTTCCACGTAAAATATCTAGACAGTAGGCAAGAGACCATTGTAAATGATGCCATGTGTGGGGTATCATAAGAGTGCTTAACATGCCAAGGATCTGGCAAAAGTCAACCAATCTTAGGGCAGATGATTAGCACTTGTTTAATGCTTAAACAGAAGAGGACAGCTTGAATCTTTAATGCTCGAAATCAGTTTTTATCACAACTCTGTGCTAGGCCACACATCATGTGTTGACAGATTTTGTTAGCTCTGACAGCTGATTGTTTTGAAAGACATTTGGCAGGATGAGGAGAAACCAGCAGACTGTAAATATATGGGAGAAAGTAGCAGCCTGTACATATAAATTAAGGTGAAAGGTAAATCAGTTACATTCAAGATGCTGCTAAGTCGCTTCAGTCATGTCCGACTCTGTGCAACCCCATAGACAACAGCCCAACAGGCTCCCCTGTCCCTGGGATTCTCCAGGCAAGAACACTGGAGTGAGTTGCCATTTCCTTCGCCAATGCATGAAAGTCCCCAAAACCAAAAATGCTGGTCATTTTTTCTGTTCTTGGTGGAGAGTTACTCAGAGGCAAAGGGGGCTTCTTTTCCTGAAAAACCTCATGCTGGCCCAGGCCCAGGCAGTACTACTTCTTTCAGGGCCCTAGAAAGGCGCTGGGGCCTGAATGTTGAGGAAAGGGTTGTTTTCCCTCCTCTGCCCTGGGATTAGAATTCCAAAGTAGAGACGGAGATAGGGATTCTTATCTGAAGATGGTAGGGAAAAGGAAGCACAAAGCAATGTCCTAGGATGTTCCTGGTGGGTTGACCTGTGGGCACATGGATGCCAGGCCCTTCTGGGATAAGCACAAGAATTTCTGTGGGGAACTTTGCCAGGAGGGTGAGTTACAGGAACCTTGAGTTACTAAGATTTTAGCTGAAAAGAACACAAAGTTTTACCCCACCTTCAAGTGGTCCTCACTTCCCCTTGTGGATTCTCCAGCAAAGGAGACAGAAAAGTCACTTAAAATCAAATTAATCTCTACAGAGAGTTGCATGCAGATCCCCAGTCAAGTCAGACTTTTAGAACATTATTATTAAACAAACTATCCCTTATTTTGGCTTCCCCGGTGGCTCAGACAGTAAAGAGTCTGCCTGCAATGCAAGAAACCCAGGTTCATTCCCTAGGTCAGGAAGATCCCCTGGAGAAGGAAATAGCAGCCACTCCAGTATTCTTGTGCGAGAAATCCCTAGACAGAGGAGCCTAGCAGGCTACAGTCCTTGGGGTCACAAAGAGTCAGGACACGACTGAGCAATTTTCACTCTCATCCCTTATTTTAGTCTGATACATTTGCATTTGGAGTACTCCACTGTAAAAAAAAAAAAAAAAAAAGGAGGGAGGGGTTAAGAACAATAAACAGGGACTTCCCTGGTGGTCCAGTAGCTAAGACTCTGTGCTCCCAATACAGCGGGGCTGGGTTAGATTCCTGGTCAGGGAACTAGATCCCACATGCTGCAATGAAGATCCCACAACTAAGACCTAGTGCAGCCAAAACACACACACACACACACACACACACACACACACACAACAGTACTATTTAATTGGCAGTCAGTCTCTAAGATGACTCCCTTATGATTTTCTTATCCTATGATTCAAGTCTTTGTGTGGCTCCTCCCACAACATATCAGCGTTGGTCTGTGTAACCAAGAGAATACGCTGGAAGTGACAGTGTGTGACTTTCAAGGCTATGTCAGAACAAACACAAAACACACTGCCACTTCCTCCTGGTTTTCTCTTGGATTTCCCACTCTGGGAGACCAGCTACCCTGCCTTGGAGATATCAAAGCAGCCTATGGAAGCAGTGAAGAACTCAGGTCTCCTGCCGACAGTCAGAATTAGCTTACTTGCTGGCCATATGAGTGAAACACACTGCAAGTGGCTCTTCCAGCCCAAGTCATGCATTCTGAAGACAGAGCCCTGGCCAGCATCTTAACTGCAAGCTCATGAGAGACTCCAAGCCAGAGCTCCCAGCCCAGCTGCTCTGATATTCCTCGCCCTCAAAAATATCAAGACAAATGCAACAAATTAGCATTATTGTTGCACGCTTGGAGAGAATTTGTTAAACAACAATATTTAACCTATATACTTAATTTATATCCACATGAATAAGACAATTTACTGAAGTAATCTTCCCAAAACAAAGAGATTGCCGCCACAATAAGCTTTATATTCCATCTTAGGTCAAAAGAAATCTCTGGCACTAAAGCAAATTTCTGGCACATTTCAAATTCAGTCACAATTTTGACTCCCCTTAGAGATAGTAGTGTTCAGAAATATTAAAATATAAGTCCAAAGCACTCATTTATGCTATAGTACCATACAGGTAGCTGCTGCTGCTAAGTCACTTCAGTCGTGTCTGCCTCTGTGCGACCTCATAGACAGCAGCCCACCAGGCTACGCCATCCCTAGGATTCCCCAGGCTAGCTAGGCTGAAAAGTCTCATAACTTAATTTTTTAAAACAGGAAAAAATTAGTCTAGACAGCATCTACAGATAAATAACATCATTGCATTCAATATCTGGCTCAAGAGAGAAAGCAAAAAAAAAATCTGACAGTAATTTAATTTTAGAAAAGAAAAGCATAATAAACTGCTATTATTATGAAAAAAATGATGTATGCTCCAAAGCAAAATATCTGCAGCAACAAGAACACATTCAAAATATCTTATTGGAATGCCAAGGAAAATGCTGGTCTCTAAAATAAAGGGAGGAGCTTGAATACATTTCAGAGGACTATAAATGCAATGTTATAAGCAAATCAAGATGTTTCAATTATCACACACATTAAAATAATAACCAGAATTAGAGACAACTACCCACATTTTGGAAGACTTCAGAGGTGAGACTGTGAGTTGTCCTCATGCATAACCTTGTATTATGGGTTATGCTTCACATACCTGTCTTTTGGCCTAAACTGTAAGTTCTTAGAAAGCAGGGATTTCAGTACCTAGCTCAATTCATTGCTGATAGTGAGTTAATCTGAATTCTCCAGGGGGAAAAAAACGAATGTGAATCCAGAGCTTATTGGCAGGTGCAATCCCAGGGCAGCAAAAATGAAGGAAAAGATAAATGGAAGACGATAGATGGTCAGAAGATGGAAGGAAATGCAGGGTAATGTGCTGACCACACTGGCTACTAGTCTGCAACAATCGCTTTACTGGTGCTCCCTTCTTAGCCATGCAGGACATGTCTGGACAGGTTATCAGGGAAAACCATGACTTGGAACAGTCTATTGCAGGAAAAAATGGAGAGGGAATTTGTCTGCTAGCTCCATCCTGATTTCTTTTCCCCACTGCTCACAGTTTGTTCTATGAGGATTTAATACCCCTAAACACCCAGACTGTGGCCTCTTCAGCAACTGCTAGAGAAAATCCATCATACTTCATACAAATCTGGAATTGGTAAGAGGGGCCAGAGACTTGAGGCATCAGTCTCAAGTATGGTAAATTCATGACCCTCTCCCACATAGCCCTTTACAAACAGTAGCTATGGCCAAGCCATAAAAACCCAAGGTTTAGGGATCAGGAGAGGCTGAAAGATGCATCCAATATAGCCAGTGTTGGTAGATACCTTAGACACCTGTGTTCAGAACCTTCTTATAGTCTGGATGACAAACAGGAGACTAACAAGTATTCACTACAGTTACAAAGTCCAGTTTTATCCATCTTTATACATAAATCTAACTTACCTAGTTAGCTCCAGTCCTTTTTCCCTGACACCAGTAAGTTATTTTTGTCTCAGAGACGGGGATAAGAGATGAAAGATTTTCATTTTCAGTGCTCTTATAAGCAGATCTTTTTAGGAACAATCATCAGGTTTTGGTAAAATTGCTCATCTCAAGTCTTCCCAGTGACTCAAAGTGAAAGTGAAGTCGCTCAGTCATGTCCGACTCTTTGCAACCCCATGGATTGTAGCCTACCAGGCTCAGCCTTCCATGAGATTTTCCAGGCAATAGTCCTGGAGTGGGCTGCCATTTCCTTTTCCAGGGAATCTTCCCAACCCAGGGATCGAACCCCGGTGTCTGGCATTGTAGACAGACACTTTACTGTCTGAGCCATAGGTCTGTCTCCCAGTGAGTCAGTCAAGCTGGCCTCAAAATCTCTAAAATGAAGCTTTCTCCTGGGTAGCAGACCAGATTAATTCACTTGCTTTCATTTTATGCAAACCTTAAGTACCTGAATTTGAAATATAAGTAAAGGCACATTTTGTGTGTAAAATTTGAAACAGTTCAAATTCACTGATTTTTAAGAAATTGTCAATAATTATAAAATTTTGAAGCTGATGAACTATGCTTATACTATTGTCACTTATTGGGACTAGTTTAGATGGTAACAAGCATACCCATTATCATTTTTCAGAGTTAAGTCATGAATTATATGAGATCTTTAAGATATAATATTATATCATATTATGTGGTATCTTTAAGAACAGATGCTCATAAAATGCATCTGCCTCCTATTCTTGCTAGTGTTATAATTTTGCAGATAAGTCATCATATGACTGAATTTGGGACTGAAGGCCAAGTCTTCAGTCATCAATACCTGTGTCCTTTTCATTATATATGTTCTTGGTTCCATCCATCTCAACTTTGTGTTATCATCAAACTTTACCTTCATGCACAGCATCAACAAAAATATTGACTGAGGCTGCAGTATCCTGACTAATATGTACCTTTAGGCAGACATAAAGCTATTAATAGATACTCTATAATCTATAGTATGATTCAACCACCCAGCTACTTACCTACTTTAAGAGTCAATAAGCCGTAGTTCACCATTAATTGCCAAGAAAATAAAAAAGAGAGTTAACAACCACAAGAGTACTATTATCTATCATTTGGAGAGTGGGGTACCAGGTACTATCTTATAATCTTCACACACATTATTGCATTTAACGCTCACAACAGCCCTGTAAGGCAATATTATTATTTTTCTCATTTTGCAGACAAGAAGGGGCTCAAAAACATTAACTAATTTGGCCAAAATTACCCTGCTAACAAGTATATGCTAAGTGCTGGACCTAGATATTTTCCATTGACCCAAACTGCCATATATTTGCAAAGTTAAGGTTAGTGAAAGCATGTTTATTTTCACATGTGCATTAGCTCTTTTTAATATTGATCACAATTTATTTTATATTCAAAGAAATTGAGGCTCATGAAATTTAGGTGTCTTTTCCCAAATTCTTATAGCTATTAAGTATCAGAGCTGGGATTCAAAGCTTGGAATTCTTTCTTTTCACTGCTTCTCACTGAATACTATCAGTTGAAATCAAGACTGCCTATGTTCAAGTCAGTGTCTGCTAATCTATCATCACAGAAATAGTATATAAAAATCAATTTCTACAAAAAATCACTTAGAACAATTGTTTCCACAATTTGTACCTTCTGAATTAATGAGAAACCTCTAAGTCCACTGACGTAACTGTGATTTTATGCTGGAAACTCCCAGGAATTTTGGCGAAGAGAGAGATGGGAATTTAGGAGATTATAACAGCCTTATACAGATATTGAAGATAGAGGAATAGCAATAAAGACTTCCCTGGTGGCTCAGATGGTAAAGAATCCACCAGCAATGTATGCAAGAGTCAGACGTGACTGAGCGACTAACACACATAATAAGAATCCTCAAAACAGCTGACATCTTAATGGTAAGCCTAAAAGATTATTGAAGGAAGGAAGATAGGACTAACAAGCTAGAGGTGAACAGGAACAAAACATCCTACAATAGAAGTACTTTAATACACTGATACAGAAAACTTCTCTTAAAGTTTCTCTCATTTCCCCAGAATATGTGTTAGGAACAGGTTTGGCTGCCTATAACAGAGCAATCCAAAGCGATGGTGGAAATAAGAAAGTCTGTACCTTTTTGGTATGTGTGTATGCACACAGAGTCATGTCCACCTCTTTGTGTCTCTATTGACTGTAGCCTGCCAGGCTTCCCTGTCCGTGGGATTTTTCAGGCAGGAATACTGGAGCTGGTTGCCATTTCTCCAGGGATCTTTTCTAACCAGGGATCGAATCCAGGTCTCTGCAGATTCTTTACCATCTGAGCTACCTCTTCCGTATAGTGGCCAGAAATGGGCAGTTCTTGGCCAGTATGGAGTCTCCAAGTGTTAGAGAGCCAAGATCTTTCTTCACTGTTGCTTTGCCATTCTTGGCTGCCATTCGACAGGTCACCTCCTGCCTCAAGCTAGTTGCTGGAGCTCTAACCACTATATTCACGTTTCAGAGAATAAAGAGTCTACTCTTTTCCTTTTAAGGAGAATTTCCAGATATAAATCACAATTTTTCCATTTATATATCACTAACAGAATTTCATACCATAATCACATTCACACTTTTTTGTAAGGGAGGCTGTCCTGTAGTTGGATGTATTATCCCCACATAAATACAGGATTATATACTTCAGAGGAAAGAGTATGGATATTGTGATGTGCCTCTGCCACAAATGGATAAAGAATAAAAACAACAACAATAATAATATAACTAATTCAATCGACCTACCTCCTCAAAGATATCCAAATCAGGATATTTCAATGCCATAAGTAAATTGGCACCATAGTACAATATTCCAGTTACAAAATTTTAAATCCATTTAGATACTTTGTAGTAAGAATAAGGGGAATGGATTGACTATGAAGCCAAAAAAAAAAAGAGAAAACTTGAGTTTTGTGTTATACAAAAATCACAATATTCTTCTAATCTGACAGTTGGCTTTTGCCCTCAGACTGTGATGGCTGAAAGCATATGATAAGAAATTCTTTCTCATTTAATGTCATCTATATTCTCACACTGTAGATTGTTTAAACTGAACTTGCAGGAGCTCTCTTTTCTACTCAACTCTATTCACATTTTAAGAAAACACAGCTCAAATTTCAAGGGAAAAACTCTATCAGAAATTATATTTAACTCCTGTATATTCAAAATACTACATAGAAATTAAACGTTCACTACTTTCTAAAATTGGATAGAAATATGAAATTAAAGAAAAATTTGGAAAAAAAGGTATATGATGCACAACTGTTCTTTTAAATATATTTTTATTTCCCCAAATTATAATAATCGCTAACATTTATTAAGTAATTATTATACGCCAAGAGCTTCAGTGTGTAATTTTGCTCCTTAGGGTCTGTCAACCATTCAACCTTTCCATAAATATCTGCCAAACATTTCTTACATACCTAGCACTAGATAGGGGTACACAGACAAAAAACAGATACAATTCTAAGAAAATGGATAGTATTTTTTTAAGTGAACAGAGAAATTAAATGAGTACATTCTAATTCCTGAATACATGAGTTCTGAGACAAACCACTGAGGCTCAAATTCTACTCCATGAATTCCTAGCTGTGGGATGTTAGGCAAATCCACATAACTTCTCCAGATTTCAGTTTCTTCATCTGAAAAATGGGGATAACAAAGTCTTGAATGAGAAAAGTTGTATAAAGCACTTAACTCACTGTTTGGCACAATGTAAGCATTCAATAAGTGTTCGTTATTATTTGCATAAATAGTAGCACCCAGGGTGCCAAAGGACCACTAAGAAGGATGATGCTAAACTCACACACCAGGCTAAGAAGACTTAGAGAAGGCATCTGAGTTGATTACTGAAGGCTGTGCAACTCAATATTCCTCTAGGTTCTCCACCTTTCAGGAGTCAGCCTTCTTTTTCATATCCAAATAATCCTGACCCACATCCCGGTAAAAGCAGGAAGTCTCATCTTTCACTGGGCTTCCCTCTCAAGGGCAGCAGTGAAAACTCTAAGAATGAATACAGGATGCTCTCTCTAGATAATGGCTCTGCTTTATGTACAGCATGCTTGCCCACACCTAACCCCTGTCCCAGGCTGTTTCTGCTTTCCCAGTTACTGTTCAACCTCACGATGGACACAGAGCCCTCTACAACGCCCCAAGACAATCTAAGAAGGAGCCATCCCTTTAAATAAGGCTTCGTTGAAAGATCAGGAGAACAGAAATACACCAGGAAGGTAGCCCACAACTATGACGCAAGATGGTTACTCTGAGAGTCACAGCCGAAACACAAGTTCACTATCTTCTCTTAGCTCTCACAGGTCCTTTCCTGTTGGGGGTAGGGGCTAGCTGTGTATACCCTACCCATAGGAATCCTTCGATACCTGCACATTTCAGACTCCAAGCTCAATTCCCTGCTTGCCCCCAGGGAAGAAGGAGAGCCTCTCCCGAGCCCAAGGCCCTTCCCTTTCCCATCCCTGGATGTCGGGTGCATGAGCACCCACTTCCTTCATGGTAATACTTTCCTTCTATCAAAGATACCTAGGACAAGCATGTGAGTCTTCAAACACTGCCCCAAATCAAGGTTATACCATCTTAACTCTGGCGTAGAACATCAATTGCCCAAGCCTTCTACTGCTGCTTCAAGCTTGTCTATATCCATATTACAGACCCCACTCCTTTGGTCTTGAGGTAAAAGGAAGTTCAGGCCTGCATGACCTTCCTGCTGTGGTTCCTGGATTTTTATGGACACTTCTTGGGGGAAAAAAAAGACACCTAACTCCACTGACACATCATTTTCAGGCAAAGGACAGTCTAAATCCAGATACAGAGGCATTTTTTTTTCCATTAGCTTTTTGAAATACTACACTTACATTATCAAACAGAACATTTAATATTTTTCTGAAGCTTTTGCATTTGGAGCTATTACCATACTTTATTTTGAGCAAACTCCAGGAGATAGTAGAGGACAGGGGCACCTGGCAGGTTGCAGTCCATGGATGGGGTCACAAAGAGTCAGACACATCTTAGCGAATGAAGAACAGCAGCAAACCTTACTTTATGGGCTTCTTTGAGAAAAATCGTTAAATGTTTTCTTTACAAATACATTACTAAAACGATTCATCCAAGTGGTCCACCCTCAAACAAAGAGAAGTCTCACCTTAAAGACAAGTGTTTCAGTGTTGAGGATCTCATTTCCTGAGTTCTGCAGTCAGCCAGATTATGTGTTAGATATGCTTTGCTTTTCCCTAAGTGTATCCTCAGTTGTTTAGAAATAGCCAAGAGCATTTTAAAAACATTAAAGAACTGTCTTAGTAGAAGGTATTTTAGCGTTCTGTTACTACTGAATACATAATACCTCTTGGCAGAAACTCTATCAGGGATATTAGACATATAAGCAGGGCTTCTCTGAGCAGCAAGTAAAGAATCCACTTGCAATGCAGGACACGCAGGTTCGATTCCTGAGTTGGGAAGATCCCCTGGAGGAGGATATGGCAACCCACTCTAGTACTCTTGCCTGAAAAATCCCATGGACAGAAGAGCCTGATGGGTGACAGTCAATAGGGTCTCAAAGAGTTGGACACAACTGAGCCCAAGCACACGCGATACACACCCAAGACTTATAAGCTTAAGATCCTATCTAAACACCAAGGGAACCACTTTTTGGACAGTCAAGAACCATTTGGCATTCAAATGTGTACCCCCAAAGGTTTTTATTTATATCACTCAAGCAATAATTTACAAGTTCAGTGACACTTACATTTTTAGTATAATAGTACTCAGGGTATAACTCAAACTATCTTCAATTATCTATTCACTGACATCTCTCCTCTGCTTCAGACAAGCAAGCTTAGATGAGTTTAGACTTTCCACCAATGTATCAAGTTTTTCTTTACTCTCTGCAATAAAGAACTTTAAAAATATTTTTATTACTATTGTTAGGTGCTTAGTCGTGTCCTACTCTTTGTGACCCTGTGTACTATAGCCCACCTGGCTCCTCTATCCGTGGAATTCTCCAGGCAAGAATACTGGAGTAGGTTGCCATTCTCTTCTCCAGGGTATCTTCTTAATCCAGGGCTTGAACTTGGTCTCCTGCATTGCAGGCAAATTCCTTACCATCTGAGCCACCAGGGAAGCCCAGTGATTATTACTGTTACTATTTAACTGAAATTTTCAGGGAATATTTTGCTAGCCACTTAAATGGATTGTTGGAAAATCAGCTGAGATAATAGGGTAAGGATAGAACAACTTTTAGGAAATCATGTATAAATTATTATCATTACTATCTTGTTAAGGTGGGAGAACCGTGGATAGTGGTACAAATGGCATTTAATATATGGCCTGTGAGAATGGAAGGAAGAAGAACTAATGTGTACTGAGACTAATTTGGCAATTAGTGTATCTTAATCCTCACAACCAATGTATGATATTTCTATTTTAAAATACTTAACTGAAGATAACAGAAGTTAAATTACTTGCCTTATAGACCCAAAGTTACTCAAAACCTGAGTGGGGCTTAAACACAAAAGAGAAGGCTTAGGAAACATAAGCAGAAAAGTAGCAAGAAAAGGACTGTCCAACCTACACCCCACAGTTGCCTGTCTAACTTTGCCTGGTTCTCTCTTAAGTAAAGAATGTGAGAGTTGTCCTTCTCTAGCCCTTGCAGTTCAGCCTCAGCCCCAGAGACCACCCCAGCACTCTGGACCCTGGCAAGTCGACCGTGAGAGGGAGAGCTGGCACTTGGAGTTGGTACCCGTTTGCAGGTTGAGTGTCTGATGAATCTGCTCTCAAGCCCAGAGGATCCACAGACCCACCAGCTACAGCTTCCTCCGGCCTCCACCATTCTGCCTAGGTGATAAAACTGAGGTTCTAACTGGGCTTTCCCATCTGAGTTCGGGCAGGATGAGGCTTTGCCTCATATGAAGGTCTGATAAGTCTGCCTACATGAAAAGTGCCCAAGGTGAAGACAGGCTGCATGCTGCAAATGCCCAAGAGGGCCACAGTTTATCAACGGAGGAGCCTGGTGGGCTGCAGCCCATGGGGTCGCCAAGAGTCGGACCCGACTGAGCGACTTCACTCTCACTTTTCACTTTCCTGCATTGGAGAAGGAAATGGCAACCCACTCCAGTGTTCTTGCCTGGAGAATCCCAGGGACGGGGGAGCCTGGTGGGCTGCCGTCTATGGGGTCACACAGAGTCGGACACGACTGAAGCGACTTAGCAGCAGCAGCAGCTTGACTGGAGTTAGAGAGCAAGAACAGAAATCTGAGAAGAGGAAGGTACGATGAGCTTGTTCCAGTTGCTAACTCTGTGATCGCTCGCTGATGTTTTTAGCTTCTTTGGGCTTTACTTTCCTCATCTCTAAAATGAAGGTAAGGATACCCACAAGACTAGGTTTTTTGTAATAATTAATTTAGATAATCTTTGTCAAGGATCAGGAACAGAACTAGTTCTATAAAAGGCATAAATAAATGCCATATATCATAGGTTTTAAAATGCACATTCATTTTCACGTTTTTACATCTCTGAATTGGAATGAATTTTATGTTGTGTTACAGTTTCGTCAACAGGATTTTCCCCCCTTTTTAATGGTACATAAGGGTACAGTCAATGGCATCTTAAGTTTGATTAAATATCAAAATATCAAAAAAATATCTTTCTCTTACCACAGACTTCAAGAACATATTTTATTACCTCCCAAACCTGACAAGTCATATAGCAAAAATAAAGCAAAAGTAAAATAATGGACAGTGCCTTATAACCATTTAGAACAATTGAGAGTAATTTCCCCCCCCCTTTTTTTTTTGCCATAATTCTACTTTTAGGGTTGTGAAAAGAGCAACTGAGATTTTTGTGAAAGGGTAAGATCTTTAAAGAGGGCTCTCTTTTGCCTTTTTCACAGACAGCCTTGGTTTTAAAAAAAATTGCTAACTCTAGATAATGCAGTTCTATAAGAGGAAGTATGTTCACCTTGTCTAAAAAAATGTTCCGATTAGATTATACTGGTTGATTCTGCCAAATCATCACACAGGATAAATTGTTTTGGTCCAAGTCCTGGTTTTAAAACTGATTCATGTGAGAAGAGCCAAGGGCAAATGAGTCCTACAAACATACCTATACTCTCACTGGTCACTTGTCCCTTTGTTTCTGGGATGCCCTTTCTGCAGTCCTCTCAAAATTGTCATCCCCAAACCACCCAATAAAACAAGAGAGACAAATTTAAATAATAACTATATTTTAATGCTAATAACTTGTTAAATTTGAGGTGAAATAATGGTGAAAGTAAAAATGTTAGTCACTCAGTCATGTCCGACTCTTTGAGACCTGATGAACTGTAGCCCACCAGGCTCCTCTGTCCATGGGAATTATCCAGGCAAGAATACTGGAGTGGGTTGCCATTCCCTTCTCCAGGGGATCTTCCCAACCCAGGGATTGAACCCAGGTCTCCTGCATTGCAGGCAGATTCTTTATCATCTGAGCCACCAGGGAAGCCAGAAATAATGGTACTTAATTCTTTAAAGGTACATATTGAAATTTTTGTAGATAAAATTATATGTCTGGGAATAATCTAGATTTGAGGAAAATGTGTGAAGGTACAGATAAAAAAGTCAGTCATTAAATTATTGAAGCTAGATGTGGGTATATAAGAGGGGTTCACTATACTAGTCTCTCTAGTTTTGCATATATTTGAAATTTTACATAATGAAAAGTATTTTTAATATGCCACTGTGAAAAGTACTGCAACATGTTTTATACCTAAGATGAATGAATTTGGTAGAATCTTCAAGAAGTACTAGAATGGCACATGTGCATGTAAATAAACTCCCATTCTTTCAAAGTGGTCAAATATTTCAAGATAAAGAAATATCATAGTCTGGAGGAAGTACATATTTAAGTCAACACAAAATTTCTCTCTAGTTTTCATCCAAAAATGCACCTTTGGATAGATTTGGCTCCAAACTCACCAATCTTCCTGCCTCATTACTTCCGGAAGATTCGCAGTCACCTGTAACATTAATAATATTGTTAGAATATCTTGGAAACAAGTGTGTGCATTCTCATAGGTCCCCCAGCACTGTTAAAGGGTCCCGGTGGCACCAGGAGCTCTGTGTCTGCCATCCCATGATTTTACACCTGCTAGTGCTAGCAAGTGATTTTATAAAGCTATGCATCCCGGGCTTCTATTCTGCAGTATTTTGGCTCAACTTTTCAAGACCTTAGGTGCCAAAAAACATTATGGTTTCCTAAACAAGTCGGCCAGGGCAGAACCTAGGCCCAAACTGGCAGCAGTGATGGCAGCTTCAGTGCAAAAGCAGCAGCCACGGCAGCAGTTACCACAGGCGCGAGACAAAGGAGGGTTTCTGCACACAGGCGCCGGGCCCATGGCGGGAGGCTCTCACCCCTTCACCTTTACAGCCTGACTGGGGCATCTGCACAACATTAACTCTGGCCTGAGGCTGGCACAGGCACTGCCAGCACAGAGGCAGCCATCGTTGCCAGTAAATCATCACAAAATAAAACTGTACACAGGAGCACTGCAAGAAAGCACGTCAGGGAGTCATCACAGAATCCCAGGTTTTCCCTGGAGAAGGAAATGGCAACCCACTCCAGTGTTCTTGGGTTCAGGAAGAGTGGAGGCTACTGAGCATTCACACCCACACAAAGAGAAGTGAAAGGGCCTTGTAATGCAGAAGAGGCTGGCACTTACTTAAATATTTCTCGAATGTTAACTCTTAAGAAGTTGAAGTTATCTTGAAAGGATAAGAGCATTCTAAGTATCATCGGGGGAACACGGATAATAAGATTTTGGTGACTTCATCAGACTTTTTCCAAGACAAATATACTTTTATTTTGATAGTACAAGACTCTGGGACTCTAGGAATAAAATTGGCCCTATGCACACAATTCTGTGGAACTAGGTTCCTTTTATTTTGTGACAGCTGCTACTCAACAGAAAGATCTTGATTTAGTATCTTGTTTTTAATCCCCATTTTTATTTATTTGTGTTTGGTAAGACCTAAGTGCGACAAAAGCTATTCTTCTGCAAATATGAGGTGGTACTATGTTCTGTTAGAATCTGAATTTGTTCATTGAAACATTTATTTTCAGGTTTACCAACTGTTTATTTTCAAATGTTATAAACATTTGAACATGCTATTTTATAAATGACAGGATTCCAGGGTAGAAGTGGAGTGCTTTTTCTCCTTTTAATTTCTATTTAAAAAAATTATGTCAGTTAAACTCCACTTCAGTCTTGTGGTTTTGCTTTACGGAAGGAGTGTTAAATTTGATATTTTAAAACATGTTTCTTTATGGTTAAACATGATTTCTCAATGTTATTTTTACTTGTATTTTGCTTTTGGTATGGCCAGATAGTCAACTTATTTTTCATAGCTCCTGATTTTCAGAAAAATCAAAATAAATTAGTTCCCTAAAAAAAAA